>QVOA01019498.1:0-120392 GCA_014825685.1 Pseudomyrmex cubaensis | reverse complement strand
AAATATGACACTTTATCATAATTTTGGTAAGTACAGAATATACAATTTGTTAATTTGTCAACTAATTTTTATATATATCAAATTTTATAACCGATTGTAAAACTGTTTGTAGATCAATTGAAAAGGACTTACAGAATAAAGTCAAAACGTCTTGATATTATATATTTTTAACATTATTTCGGCAAGACACC
The DNA here is from genome assembly GCA_014825685.1 of Pseudomyrmex cubaensis. Classification (NCBI taxonomy): domain Eukaryota; kingdom Metazoa; phylum Arthropoda; class Insecta; order Hymenoptera; family Formicidae; genus Pseudomyrmex; species Pseudomyrmex cubaensis. The sequence continues at coordinate 120,201 of QVOA01019498.1, read as the reverse complement.
CTGCATTGGCTCAATTATTGTCAGTTTGATTTAATTATTTTATATATTTTTACTTTATTTTTATTTTATATATTTTTTTTCTAAAAAAATAACATTAATTATTACTGATCACTTGGCTTCAATTAGATAAATCGTTTCAAGATTTTCGAATGAAAATTAAATAAACTCTTTTTTTTTTCTCTAAAAACTGCTTTTCCACTATAGAATAAGAACAAAGAATTATAAACTGAATTTGTTACGAATTTGTTAATCTCACACATGTTTGTTTTCATTAAATAATTATACAATTATAATTTATGTTTTGCAAAATTGTTCATAATTTTTTTTTAATTATTTGAAAAAAAAAGATTTCAAGAAGCAATTAAAAATGTTACGACACTTACATGTTTTTGTACAAAAGTTGAAAGTCGTCCAAGTCGAATTTGTGTGAAAAAAGTGCAAGCGACGCAGCAAAGCTCGACGATTAAAGAAATATCTCTTCTGCGATTCCCCAGAACTTCTATCTATTTGAAGCAAAGAGGAACGATTCCTCTCTTCTTTAACCTGGTACACACACACACACACACAACCAAGTTCCCCACCATACAAAACATCACGCACGTATAGTGCACGTATAGTGCACGCACTGTAGAAAGAATATTCAGGTGCGTGACAAGCGCCGAGCACGTGCGTGAACTTAAGTAGAGAGAATGCAAACTGTCCGTCTTGACGGTTTCTATAACGAAATTTGACCGTTGTGACCCGATTGCGACAACGAAGTATCAATTTCGATTGTTGATCTCGCGCGAAAGTAGTGGGGATTCGCAGAAAATATCTTCAAAGTGTCTCTTCAAAAAATTCGCGTTTGAATCTATCGTTAAAATTACCACTTGGAAATTGAAATCTCAAGAGATTGCAATTACACACAAATTACGCTCGTGTATAGGATTTCACAGATTTCTCTTTATTCGGTGTTCGCAGACATCACATTTTTTCACATCTCGATTTTCTTTTTCAGTGCATTGTTTTCGCAAAATTGATTTCTGCATTGAACGCCGCTGTTTCTTAGTTTGCTTTGTTTTATTACTTCGAGATTGGCGTCCTCGAAGAACCTGTTCAGGTAACGACGTACACATTTCTTGGCAAATCAAGTTTGGAGAGAGAGATTTACATGAGACTTTCGTGAGCTGATATTTGGTGCAACTGTTAAAAAAATGTAAACCAACAGGTTTTTTTTTACTAGCTTAGATTTTAAAATAGTTATCGCGTAGAATTAATTACTTGCCAACTCTTTTAATCTTCGGGGAACACACCTATTTTTCATTCAAGAAGAACATTCAGATCCCTGTCCACTTTTTGAGATGCTACCATTTAAAATGCATTTATCCGATTCGCTTGAAAAAATTTTCGGATATATTTTGAACATTTTGGAATAAGCCTATATAGTTTAAAAGTGTTGGTAACATTATTAACATTGTAAAAAAACATGTTGCAAAAAAAAACAATTTTGTAAAAAACAGTTTTGGATAAAAAATCATATTTTTCCTAGTTTTCAATACTTTTGGCTAAAAATTTATATTCTCAAGAAATTAAAGTCGACAAACAGGGTCTAATTGACCCAGTGTGTTCCCCAAGGATTAAATTCGAACAACGTATTAAGCAAAAGGCTTTGTAAACGTTCGTGAAATTTCTAAATGTTTGACCAAAGTTGAGATAAGTGCAATTATAAATGACACTTTTTACATGTGAGATATACGCGTAAACCCATTTAAAAGCACAATTTAAACTCTAGCTGTCAATCTATACTTGCGACACTGATAAAAAAAACTAGAACTCAGTAGATTACCGACATACAAATACTATAAAAAAAATGTAGAACTATTGACCGTTTTTGTTGTCGAAATAAAGCCGCGGAAAGATTGCAATATTTCTTGACGAAACATAGTTAGACGGATAACAGCGGCATCAACGTCGCCTCTCGCACAACATACTTAGATCTTGACAGCTCTCGACAGCTGAGCAAATTGACAGATTTGGTTAGACGCGCGCAAAGTTGCTATTCGGTACAAAGCGTGAACAACCGCTACTAGAAGTTTACCGGCAAAAGAATTAAAATTGTAACAAAGTTTTTGAGCATAATAAAAACTACTTGTTTATTTTCAATGACATGTTGTGTGATAAAGTAGAGTCTGAAATATTCGTACGACACGTGAATCGACAATATTTTTGAGAATACTTTTCCATAGCGTAAAATTAAACTTTTGAATGAGACTGTCGCGCGATAACTACCTTAATCGAAATCTAATATACTTACTGGTCCACTGCTACGTTATGCCAAAAGAGTTTCGCGCATATGCACTCTGGCTTTATACGACGACACACTTTACATACGAACTTATACGACGGAAAGGCACTGTTAAAGAACGAAACTTAAGGTCTCAAGGAGATAATTAAACAAATTCAAAAGCAAGTTTGAAAAAACAATCTGCGAACTATTTTTTGCAAAAAAAAAGATAACAACTTAAACTTATACGTAGAATGACTTTGCAGACATAGAACCGGTTTTTCTAACATCGTCGATTCAAATTGCACACGATAAAATAAAAACTCTTATAATTACTAACATTTTCTCTGATAACTTTGTATGCTGCATAAGAATTTTTTCTGATAGTTTCATTAATTCAAAGTCACTATAACTACGTATATGCCAGTAATATGCCAGTCAAACTATAACTACGTACGCTAGTAAAGTAGTATTCTATTTTTTTTTCTTTAATCTCACCAAGACGAACGTGAACACAAACAGGAATTTTTACACGGTGAATTTCGGGTTTTTCTTTGTCCAATGACGCGTTCAACACATTTGCACTTCGTCCACCGCCACTCGCAAGGATTGCGTAGCGTACACCATCTGCCACCACATTTGTTTTTCGCTCTGCACATTCACGAGCAAGCGTGAGATTTATGGCAAAAGAGAGAGAAAATGCCGATTAAGAAAAAAAAAACAAAACTCACACTTCGAAGGCGAGAGCGCACCAGAGACATGCGAGACAAGCGCAGCTGCATAACGCGACGATCTCCAGCATTCCCGAGATTTGCTCATTATAATCAACGATTGCGCGAAACGATTCCGCGCGTTGAACTGACGAAAGATATGGGTTCCATTTTCTCTTCGATTGCAATCGACAGTCAGTCGCGACTGATCCCTTTGCACTTCACGTCTCACCGTCATATATCGAAACATTGCATTTGTCGCTGTCAAGAATCGCGATTGCGCTTCGAAAGTTCCGTTTCTCTAATTTCGAATTCAGAAAGATCAAAGCTCGGACATTTTAAAATGAAGTCGTAGAACAGCGCGCGGAACTTCCCACTTTCTGCGCGATGCAAAATCATCGCCGACTTGCGAAATGGTGGACTGTCTTACCATCTGCAACAGCGCTTGCATAACGTGCATCTGGTGCATTCTTTTTTCGGTATGGTATGAGAGCATCGTAACAGTCACGCAGGTTACAAATAAAATTGGCCGATCTGAGGATCCGCTGTTTTGACGCGATCTCGTGTGTTTGAACGTATTGCTTCTCTTCTCTCTTATTTAGTTTCCCGGGATTCTCGAGAGATCTCAGAAAAGTGGACTCGGACGAATGTTGTGTACGTGGGAAACCGGTCCCGAAACATCGGCGAGCAGAACCACGTGATCCTCCGAAATATACGAAAGAGAAATCGGCTTGTCTGCGACGGAGGTTCAAGGACGTCTCACATTTCGAGTGCGAGAATCGACAAGGACTTCGCGCGTGTCGTAAAGGAAAAATATGCGATCGAGTATCGGACGCCTGCCGGGGTGCGCATCGGTACTCGCGAAGAAAAACCAGGACGACTTCGTCGATCTGTGACAGACGGATCAAACATTCGGACAGTTGCGATAATTCGAACTGCTCTTTGAGCAGAAAGAACGCGATCTCGAAGGCGAACGAAACCGAGCGTCGTATTTGTACAAGATCCGGCGGTGATGACGTCTGTTTTCAAGGGTCAGAAATAAATAACGGAAATAATTAACTGCGTTAATGGAATAAAAACATTGAACGATAACAGAGTTCTTCGTTTTTATAAAATCGAAGAAATGCGAAGTAGAAGGTCGAAGAGCCTTAGACATACGCGATTACATCTTGTATGGTACAAACAAAATTAAATTCCCTCGACAAGTGAAATCGTTAAACATGACATTATGCATATTATTTATATTGTCACTTGCGAATCACAATTTTTTATATTAAAAAATTGATTAAAAAAACAAAATTGTTCATTAATATTTAATGAGAATTTTCAACTGCAGTCTCATTAGTTTCGAAATTCCGCTCAGTGCTGCGATCGTATTTCTTGGTCACTGAATCTTTCTGAATGACAATATCCTTGAGAGGTGCACGCGATGAATTGATATCGGAATCGTCGACGATTTGCACAACTTTTTGAACTGTCGAGAACTCCATCACAACTGTTGATTTCGTGTCGTTTATCGTCTGAGAAGCCTCGGACATTTTTGATTTTTCGTTGAGTTCTCTTGAGTCGAATTCATTTCTAAAATTTAACAGACACAATGAAAAGCATACACGAAGTGTGTAAGTTATAAGAAACTTATGTAAAAGAGAGAAAGAAAATATTAATAAAATAATAAAATTTACGAAAATAACGCTTCTTGTCCGTCGTTTTTTTTCTTTTGATATTCCGCTAAATATTGCAATCTCTTCCTTGATTTTTTCTTCAGACATTTTTCGTTTCTGTGTTCATTACTGCCGTTTGTACTCGACTTACTGATGTTCACGTGGCCGTCGGATTTTCTTAGCTTTTTGGGAATTTGTAAAGTGGCGCTCTTCGATTTCTTTAAAATGGGCTTTCGTTGAATATCATCGTTTTTAGTGCAACAACGATGGCTCTGATATTGTCGCCTAATACAACGTTTGGAATTAGTCTTGCACAAAATTGAAAAAGAGAGCAAACGACTCTGAATTTTGAACGAATAATTACCACAACACACAAGTCGTGACTGTGGAACTGAACATGAAAAAGCAATTCAGTGCTGTCAAGACCATTATTGATTCTAGCATGATATTACATTTTTTTTTCGCCAATTCCGAGAATAATTATCATTCAAAGCGCACAAGTATCGCTCACATAATTTTTTAATAAAAAAACCAAATCATACAATCATACGCAGTCATCACTTTTACGTAAGTATTACTAGTTTGTCGACACACTTGACAGTCATTTATGCTAATTCGATTTATGCAAGTTCAATATTTCCATTTGCATTAAAAGCGTGACAAGGTTCACACACTTGCAATATTACACAATAAGAAAATTGAACAATATTAAAAATATATTTTTCGTTATATTTTACTTGCTTAAATTTTTTTTTAATTTGTTTTATAGAAATTAAGTTTTTTAATTTAATATTGTAAGATGCTAAACTTACAAAATATAATCGTATTTAAACGTTTAAATACACACACACTCTTTTTTAAAACAGTTTACATATTATTTCATTTTTTCAAAGTATTTACCAAATAGCGACACGCGTAAAATGTTTTTTCTTCAAATTTTGCAAAAACGTGTCGTCTGCGGACGTCAGCAGGTGACGGAGCAAAAATCGGAAAGGGAAGACATTCAGGAAGTGCGTACAGATTACCATAGCTGTCGACAGGGGAAGCGGCCAATCAGTAACCCTGCTATACGTCGCAGACCTTCTCTCCGCGGGAGTCCTTCGTGGGTCCTTTTGTGGACACCGAAACGCACAATGGCGCCGTAACCGCAATATATAAAAACGGTGGTCTCGAGATCCCCGATCCGCGCATCTGTGTGACGTAATATAATGATGATATTACGGCTTTCTCCCCTTACTCTTCGTTTACCGCGGATCAAGCAGTCCCGGCAGTGACACTTTCGATGTTACAATGTGAAGAATTGGCGGACCACCCTGAACGATGATCGCGCGAGTTCACCACCCGCGGTGAACGCGTTCGTTGATTTATTTACTTTCCTGTTATTGATGACAATTAGACTGTTAACGGAGAGCAAGAGAAAAAAAACTCGGAATAATAAAATTGATAATAAAATTGATTTGATATGAAGATAAAAAATTATTAGCTTGAGAAAGAAAATCTTGTTCACTAATAATGTTGTAATATTATAGTAATGTGTATTTAATTATTATAGTATTATTTATTTTTGTATTATAGTAATATTTCTTCGCCGAAGAAAGAATCTAATTATTTTGTTCAACTAGAATATAATCCTTATTACAGTTTTTTATTGTTAAGAAAATTTATTAACGAAGAGAGAGAGAGAAGTCTTTTCGAAACATTGCAAGCTTTTTACAAGTTTTATATTCCGTCTATATAGACCGTGCGAAAATATCTATTTTATCGCGCTTCTCAAGTACTTCGTGAATTATTGCTTCTCCTTCATTTCGAAAATGTCCGATTTCTCGTGTAAAAGATCCTCTTCTTAGCGCACAGCAAGTCGTTCCACGTATATAATATCGTGGTCACTTGTCGCCTCCATTCATCGACGCGACCGCAGACTTCTTTCCCGGATCGGGAAAAAACGAGTAGCTTTTCACTCGCGACTCGTCACGCTGTTTCCCCGTGTGCGTCAAGAATCATCTCTCTCTCTCTCTCTCTTCTCGTGGCGTCCTAATTTATTGGCCAGCGCCATTGTCGCCGCTCTTAAAACGTGACCACACAGAACGCGAACGACACCTTTATGAACTCCCATGCCATTCACGATTACGAAACCGCCCACGCATTTTCTTACCCCGACGTCGCCGTATTGTCCGTCGCATCCCGCTGTCACTTTCCTGGCCGATAATCGCGACATCCATCCTCCCTTTGTGCGTTTTCACTTTATTATACACGTCGGATGGACATCTCGACACGAACGTGTCGCGGATGCCGCTCGCGGGACATTCGTGATGCGCCGACTGTGACGACCCGGAGAAAATCTGTGACAATGTCGAGGAAATATGAGAACAGTTTAATATCCTTCAAATATTCCTCCCCTCTCGAACCGCGTAAAGCGCGACGCGGTGAGCCAAAGAATTATTCATATTTATTATATATACGCATATATTAAAATATATTTCTAACACACACGCGTGTCTTTTTTCGAGAGTCCAATCAGAGAAGATTGTGAGTGTTTCGACATGTCGAAAAGTCACAGTAGCCTCGTTGCCTATTCTTCGACTTGGTCGTTTTACTGTGAAAACTCATTGCCGACACAAAGGCACCGAGGAGTTAGCGGCACTTATGATAATAGTGTAGGATTTGACAATGCCATCGTCTCCACGTGTGCTGCGTCATCGATCGTCGTGAAAGCCGAAGTTTCGGATGAGAGGAAAAGGAGTCAAGGAAAAAGGGAAACAGTCCCGAACGAGGAAAAGAGACTCTTTCTTTTTTTTTCTTTTCGATTTCGCCGGCCGTAACAAAGCAATTTTGCATGGCTGGTTGATCGGAACGATGAATGAACTCGCGGGACGCGCACTTGCTAGTTTCGCGCTTCCATGCATTTGCGGCGATGACATGTACTCTGTGTAAGAATTTCATCTGAGTGTCTCATTCACAAACGACATGAAATTCTAGTCTTTCCTACTGAAAATATCGCCGACAACCTTGTCTTTGTATATATATATATATATATTCAGGACACTTTATTATAAAGAATCAAGTGTGAACGAATGTTTACGGACGACGCTTTTGTTACTTATTTCTTTTTTCTTTTCACTTTTGCTTTCTTTGTATTTTTCTTCCGACTTTTCTTTGTTTCGTGATTAACTAAATCGGCAACGGGTTGTGGTGGTGCAACCACAGGTTCAGATGGTGGCGGTGGCGGTGGCGACGATGGCGGCGGCGATGGCGACCGCGGTGGTGGTTTGGGAGTCCTGAGTTCAAGTTCGACGTTTCTGTTTCTCCGCTCGGAACCTTCCGCCTTTTTCTTTATCCTTAACAAGAAGACGCTCTGATCGCCTTCGGTTATGCAGTCGCTGTAAACTTCTTGAGTTCCCGAAGTGAACTGCGGGTAGACTGTAACGGTCTTGTACTGGCGATAGTCTTCTCCCTCTTTGCACGGTTCTATCTGTCGAGAATTCAAGTTAGACGATTTGCTTTTAGATCGGAAACGTATACAGTTAAAAAAGTAAACGCATAGTTAAAAATATTGTCTTTTTTTTAATCTACTAAAAATTGCGTGTTTACAATATAAGAACAAACTTTGTATCCAATAGTCTGCGCTTTGTACACGGAATCTTCTTTCTTGTGCAAATGGGACACCGACTGGACGCGAAACACGATGCGATCGTCACAATACGCGTTGAGTATTTTCGGACCGCTCTTGCTCGTCGGTCTTTGAACCACGACGCAGTCGCAAGGAGGATCCCATTCCTTTCGCTTCTTCTTCGACTTGGTCTTGTCTTTCTCCAATCTGATAATTAGCTGGTTGCTAAGCATCTCCGCTCCGATCTCTTGATAATATTTTGCGCAAACATTCTTGGTAGCCGACTGTGATGAATACGACATTGGACGGGACATTGGAGAACACATATCTTGTTAAAACATCTTGTTGTTAAGTTATGTCACAAGTGGTACAATCCTAGATTAAAATTACAAAATCACTAATTTAAAAACAAGATTATTATTTACCTTCGTCGCTAAAAGACTGAATTTTCACTGGTAATTTAAATTTTGAGAGCCAACATTTTTTTATAATAAAAAGGAAAATTATTTTTTTAACGATCCATTTTTTTTTAATGTGAAAATGTGGTTATGGTTTGTTGGGATGTGCTACGTGTAAGATCATTGCACCCCATGTGTAAGATCGATTCTTCGAAATTTGCCACAATCTTTGCTCGTTAGGAAATAAGTTCACGTTTCACCGCAGACTTGTCACTTTCTTCACAACCAACATGGCACCGTCTGGGTAACCCGATTTTTGAATTTGCTCGAAATTCGCCATCATGTAGGTCGTGCAACAAGTTTATGCATCCACCGTTAAGCAGCGGGAACGACGAGGATGATCGCGGCTACCAAAGCCTGCGGTTGTCCACAATCGCGGCTTTCGTTAGTCGCTCAAGCAAAACGTCCGTATTCTGAGGAAAGATTTCCTTGTTGCGCTAAAAGATCCCGCTGCGCTCCGTCGTGTTCGGGACACGTTCCTTCCACGTACGTATCACCAATTCGCGGAACAAATTTTATTTTTTTCCTTGCAGTTTTGAATGAGTTAAGAAACAAAGTGCCACACGTTTGCAGGACATTGAGCGCCGCGTCGAAAGAAAGCGTCGGCAAACAATCGTCGAGAGACAAATCGATGAAACATGGAGCATCCAGCGCGGAGCGAATTCCAACGAAGAAGATCGTGTCCGAGATCGTACGGAAGAAACAACCGTACAAAGAGATCGAGGCCGTCATTAACGACAATCGCGTCATTATCAGGATGCATAAGGAACGGGAAAAGGAAGAATACGAGCCTCCGTGCGAGTGCGTCGATCAGGAGATAGCCTCGAAGGATTCGACGTCGAGTTTAAAAAAGTGCGATGAAAATGGCGTCGCGTTTGAAATGGCCAACGGTACTCTCGAAATTTGTCGCGCTTCTCGAGAAGACGTGGCGGAGACAATCCGCAATCGCGAAAGATGCCGCGCAATTACGTTGCATCCGAATGTGAAGGACGACGATTCAAAATCTTCTCAAGTAACGGCTTCTCAAGTAGCGACAGAAAGGGATGAACACGACAAATCGAGAGAGCAACTGTATCAGGAAGAAAATCCGAATATCTTCGTACTGAGAATCAGGAAGCACAGCGATGTTGGTGACAAAAAACAAAAGATCGATCTCGAATTCCGGACACCGCGGCCGTGGCGATCAACGGACAAGAAAAAGGGACTTTCCACGGCTGGATCTAAAAAGTCGGAAGAAACATAAAAGAAAGCAAACAGAAGAGAACACGATAACGAAGAAAAATAAAATAAAATTCCAAAAGTTTTTTTATGTTCTCTTCTTGTATTTGAATATTAATTTGCTTTTAATTCTCTTACGCTTGATTTTAATCTTGTAAATCGATCTCAAGAAGGATTAAATTAAAATAAGGCCGCTCACTCGTGTTCTCACGAGATCAATTTGTCTCGGACTATCAGTCGAAGGCGGGTATAATTGTTAACGCGTAACAAATCGAGCTTCCGGAACGTCCGGGAATTGAAAACTCGACGGGACACCCGCTGAATGCTCGCCGTTGTGTATTCGCTTGATTTGTCTCGCATCAGGTATATCGTTCGGAATGGTACGGGGCATAAGCTCCGTAGAAAACAACGCGACAGGTGCCAAACGTCTCTCTTCTTAGAACGAAGAACTTCCATTTTTTATGAAAACTTGCAAAACGAGCTCTACTTATCGAACTTCACAGATTTTTTACTCGCCTTTCAAAATTCATTTGCTAAAGTACATTTATCGTATTGTAACTTTATTGTTTATTACATTTATATTTGTTACATGTATTATTTTCTTTTTTTTATTTTTTAAAACTTACAAAAGAGAAGCTTTCACAGCGCGTTTTTTTTCGATGCGCGCGATCTCCGCTAACTGTTACGACGCGGAGACGTAATCGAGGGAGCGTCCTGAGAAAACTTGTCACTGCGGAGAAAATTGTCGTGCGTCGCGCTTCTTTATCCTCAAGGATCAGCGTTCCAAGCGGAGATCAAGCGCTGATCAAGAGAGAGAGAAAAAAAACGCAAAAGAAAGAGATCTTCAAAAATCTCGAGGACGATTCTCACGATTTGACGCTCAGAAGTCAGGTGCGCGCGTGAATGGACGTCTGGCTTCCATTCATCCATTCCTTCGGAGGGATTCGAATAGCCACCCGCCCACCAAAACCCCTATTTTTTGACGTCGAACAGTCTCAGAAGAATGGAAGAGAGAGAAAGAAAGATATACAGAAAAAAACGATGATTTCTCACAATCAGTTGAGTGTGCGCGGCGATTCGAGATCGAGTCGTTCTTTCGGCCGTTCCGTTCTATTGGGCGCGTATAATGATAAGCCAAAGACTTTGAGCAGCGCGATTTTTCAATCGACCGCGATAGCTTTTCACGTTCTCGGTTTTATTAATGCTCGGATTTGAGTGAGAAATATGTGACTCGCGCGGGATGACGCGACGAGTTCTCATTTGAGAAGGAAATCGTACGAAATTAATGTTCACGCAAAAAAAAACAATAAATCCCGGAGTTGCAATCATTTTATTAACTAAAGCACATTCAAGAAAATTATATCTGATTTGCGCAATTACCGAAATTTGAATTCTCATCGATGTTTTATAATTTTAACGATAAAATGCAAGAAATTATAAATGAGTTGCTTTCGAGAGTAAACAGATGTTTATCGGAATACATTAATTGTGCACAACTCATGTATGTTTATTTTAATTATAAATAATCAATTTATTTATCATCACTAATCTGTCTCATGTACTTAATATTTGATTTTAAGAAAAATTTTCATCACATACTCGTAATTATATGACACATATTCCTAATTTAATCAGTTTTTTTTTTTTTATCGCTGTATCTTATCATATTAAATCCTTTTATCTTAAATCCTTTTATCTAATTATATATATTTTTTTTATCTAATTATATTATTTTGTTTAAATTATTTATTTATTTATTTTCGTCATTAAGTCACTTAATTGTTAAATTATTTAGTTTTATTATTTTTTTCAGAAATATTACTGTAAACAATAATTATCGATTGTCAATGCCAACATATGTCAAAGTGCTTATATGTCAAAGTGCCATCTGTACATCTGCGTGTTTCATAATATCACTTTTAAAGATATTGTGTGTTACAGCTTGCAAGTGTGCAAATAAGAATGTTGCTACATGTTTACTTGAGAGATAATTATTTTCCACTTTTATATCATTACATATATCTTTTCTACCACATTTGAATATTGTTGAAAAGATTATCAAAAAATATGTCGCTTTATATATATTTTAAATGTTACATCTTAAGTTTTCCACAAAAATAATAAAATAATAAATAAATAAAAGTAGTAAAAACTATAAATATTTTATATTACATATTTTACTTAAACAAGTTTAAGTAAAATAAATTCCAAATAATATGCAAACACAACTTTTAGTTTTTATAAATGTGAAATAAAAAAAACTGTACAAATATAAAAATTTTTAATTTACGTGTTAAGTAATGCACTAATATTGAGGTTTGATATTGATCTTGCTTATTAAATGTAAGCAATGAAGATTTCTTATCAAATGTGCAAAAGTAAAAAAGAGAAAACAAGTTTGACTATTATTGAAAGGCTAATATATCATGATAATGTATGTGTATATGGTAATGTATGTATATACACATATGTATGATATTGTTAACTGATAACGTGCGGCATATATAATGACTCTACAGAACTTGTTTTCAGTTAGCAAAAACTTGCCGAAGTGATTCGATCATCAACGATTAAAGGAGATCATGGCAATAATTTGCAATCTGCTATTCTGTATTATCCTTGCAGCAGTATTTACAAATGTAATTATTGCATCATTTGCAAAAACTACCGATTACTGCAATTTACAATCATGTAAACAATTCAACCTTCGTCACACGATGTGCAAATACAAAGTGAGTAGTAATGTACATATATCGTTATTGTGAACATAACGACGTTGTATACACATACGTAAGATACTTACAGAGAGATGCTTTGTGCATGTATAATTTGAAAATTGTATGAAATATAAATTACGTTTTCCACCGGTGTGAATCCATTGATACTTTTTACAGCTGATCTTTGTTTCTCTCTCTTTCTCTCAATGCATATAATTTTTATATAATATTGTCACAGTCAAATCTGGGATCGACCTGTGTTAACTTCAAAGATCGCGGATTAACCGATAACGAGAAGAACATTATAGTGAAAAAGCACAACGAACTGAGACAAAAAGTCGCGTCGGGTCACGAAACCAGAGGAAATCCCGGCCCACAGCCACCAGCAGCTTACATGCCAAATTTGGTATAATTACGTTTTACTCCGCAATATATACTGAAAGTGCATTGTAAAAAGCATACTTAAGATGTAATTTGTTGAACTTTGGTTTGGTTTTCTAGTCTTGGGACAACGAATTAGAAATGATTGCACAGAAATGGGCTGACCAGTGTACTTTTGGACACGACGAGTGTAGAAACGTCGGTAAGTAATTATTTGTGCAAGCATAATTTATACAAAAACATCGCTGCATGTTAGTACGATATATATATATATATAATAAATCAACTTGATCTGGTCACACAGCAAGCTTTTGGGTCGGACAGAACGTAGCCATAACAATGAATTCGGGAGAAAATAACACTCCTATGGAAGACATGGTTGAAATGTGGTACAACGAAGTAGAAAAGATGGACAAACAACAGGTTATAAAACTAACGTAAGTAATCATAAAAAGTGCAATATTTTTCAAAGTATATTAGAGATGGCATATGTATATGTATTTTTAATGGAATAATTTATTACTTTTTTTACAGAAATATTAATGGCGTTGGTCACTACACGCAATGTGTCTGGGGCGATACCATAAAAATTGGTTGTGGTCGTATCAAGTATCGAGAACAAGGTTGGAATAAGCAACTGCTTGTCTGCAACTATGGTCCAACCGGAAACTATATCGGCCAAAAAGTCTATCAAGTGAAGAAGTAAAATATTTTGCAAGTTAAATAAAACTTGAAAACAAAATCATACGGCAAGGAAAAATTGTTATTGTGTTATTCATGTTATTTGAAGTAATTATAAATAATTGTAATAATTATATAGTTGTTATGTTATAATTGTACAAAAATGCACAGAAATTTAAATAATAAATTTACTACACACACATACACATTAAACACATATAGTAGTGCTACGTAATAATATAAGAAGATATAAGAAAACATAAAATTTTATGTCAAGCTAATAAAATAAATATATAAAATTGAAATAAAAGTTTATTTTCTGGATGAAAATTGTATTTTTCCTATATGTTCGCTTTCGTCACGAAAGCGAAAATCGTAAAGAAGAATAGTAAAAGATAAGAAAAGAAAGATACCGCACATGTTTCGTGGTAAAACAGAAGTAATAAAACAGAATAAATGATAATGATAATATTTAATGATAAAGCGTCATATATAAATTGGAAACTTCCTGTTGAGAAAGGATCAATTCGTTCTAGTTTCGATTGAGTAAGAGAAAGAAAAAAGTTATTATAATCGACGAAACAAAAACATTTAAACTAAATATATAATGGCAAGAATTTTCATTCTCATGTGTTTTACTGTGATAGCAGGAATATTTGTTTCTGCTATTGCAAACGAGTATTGTAAAATTACATGTAACCGCAACGGTATAATATACAAACATACGATGTGCTTATATCCAGTAAGTGCGATTATTTGCATTTTTGAGCATTTGAGAACATATCGTCTTTTTTGGAGAAGCGTCATTGTGTCAATGACTTAGTCAATTCTAATATATTGTGTTACAGTCTCCAAACCCCGGACCAGCATGCGTAAAACCGCATGATCAAGGTTTCACCGCTGCTGAAAAAAACGCCGTAGTGCGTAAGCATAATGAGTTGAGAAAAAAAGTCGCGTCTGGTAAGGAAACCAGGGGTAGGCCCGGTCCGCAACCAGCGGCAGTTAATATGCCGGACTTGGTAAGACGTAATGTGAATTTTGTATAACATATTATACAAAATTCAAAGTTGTATTTCAAGCTTAATAAATATTAATAAATTTTCTTTCAATTTTCTTAATTTTCTTCAGACTTGGGATGATGAATTGGCTACAATCGCGCAAAGATGGGCCAATCAGTGCACTTTCGAGCATGATAAATGTAGAACCGTCAGTAAGTAATATAATATTCATAGCGTACAAATTTATTACTATTTAATACATTTTTATTTTCACATATAAAAACATTTTTATGTATGAAAATATAGAATTAAATATACATTTTTAAAATATGATAAATGTAATGACGTCAATAATGTAAGTTATACAATACTATAATGTAGCGTGCAAATTTATCACTATTTGATTCTATATTTATAATTCTATACTTGTTTATTTATAAACAATAAATGTAATTGTAGAGAGATTTAGTGTTGGAGAAAATATAGCTTACGATGGCAATCCTGACGCAACTTCAGAGAAACTGATTCAAAACTGGTACAATGAGGTAGAAAATTTTGATGGAAGAGGAGTCTCCCGTTTTCAGTAAGTTCTTTGAATATTTGCTATTTTAAATACATTGTATGATATTTTATAAATTGTATTGACCAATTTGCATAACTTTTACTAACAAATTTGTATGTTACTTAAATTAACTCTGTATGAATAATGTATACCTGGTTTATAACTACAAGTAATAATATAACACAATATCAACGTCAATATTTAAAATAATTTTTAAATTATATTTATGTCATATTTTCCATGAAATTAATATAGAGACGATGGCAAGACGAAAATGAGAAACAATTTATTTACAGATTCTCTATGAACACTGCTCATTACACTCAAATAGTTTGGGCGGATACAACAAAAATCGGTTGTGGAAAAATAAAATATACAGATTCAGATGGTTGGAAAAGACTTCACTTAGTCTGTAATTACGGTCCAGCTGGTAATTATCCTGATACACCAATATATAAAATTAAGACATAAATTGAATTATCACGTACAACAATAATGTCATCAACATATATAATGGCAAGGCAACAAAGCTGTACACACGTAGCTTTTTAGCAATTATAATGTTGCGTACATATGTTAATTTTATCTCTTGTGCTAAAAAAAAAAAATAAATGCATGTTTCCTGGAACTATAATAATTGGTAAATAAAATAACACAAGAATCAGGACAAAAAATCAGGACAAACAATCTTTATTGTAATAATAAATAAAAATCAATAAAACAATATTTATTCTTGCTTTTAATAATATGTGTATTTTATTTCTTGATATAATTTTATTCTTTTTTTTTAGTGTTATGTAATCATTAAATTATCTTGCACATTATCAAATAAACATTAAATATGAAAATATATTAGTTATTTTACTATATGTAACTTACATAAAGCTTCAGTAGACCATAAAGTATGCATGTGTCAATTTACGACGCAACCACAAATGCAAACAATCATAAAACAACACTACGGAAAGTTTTATGAAATGATAATGCTCTGAAACGACACTTGCAACGTATAAAAACAGTCAGTGTCAATGTCAGAGTCACTGGCAACATCAGTTACATTTAGAGCAAAAAAGCGTTATTACAATTTACATAAAGATCCCTTTTCGGTGAAAAAGAAACATTATCATGTTAAAGTTGTCAATTAAAGTTGTTTGACAACAAAATAGATTACAGTAGATTTAAAAAGAATATCAGAATTTCTGATATGTTGTATTTTGCTGTAATGATAGAAATGTTCGCTAATAATGCCGCGGTCAACTACTGCAATATGAAATGATGTAAACGACTTAACAAAGGAGTTTGCACAATATGCAAGTATCTAGTAAGAAAGTAGAAAGCTCCGGAATGATTATTCGTGATGTATAAAACACAGTCAAATTATCAATATTCGTATCGATAACGTAATCACTAAAAACAGCTGTCTTTGACAGTGATGTTGATATAACCCATAAATATTGTATTAAATTTCTTCAAAATTAGCAAGAAATAATATTTCTCACAAAGTTGTTTTAAAGTAAAATTTACTAAATCAAAAAAGTATCGTGATGAAAATTTCTGGTATATTGTATCTTATCTTATTGATAGAAGTGTTCGCTAATAATATTGCCGCGGTGAATTACTGCAAGATAAAATGGTGTAAACAATTCAACAAAGGAATTCACACGATGTGCAAGTACAAAGTAAGCGTACAGAAATTAATTTATTATTAAATATATTTTCAGTATACGTACAGTATGTGCGATCTATTTTTTCTTTTTCACATTTTTTCAAACTCGCCGATATTTATAACCACGAAATTATCTGTCATTCAAAATCTTTTTGCTTGTTTATTTTTATAGAAGGCTGTAAAAGTCGAAAAAGTCGATACACACAATTTTAAATCTATCATATATATTTAATTCTGTATAATGTCGCAGTCACCAGCTCCGGCGAAAGCTTGCAAGAGCTGGAGTAATCCAGGTCTTAGCGACGCTGAGAAGAACCTGATATTACGAAAGCACAACGAACTGAGACAAAAAGTCGCGTCGGGTCAGGAAATCAGAGGAAATCCCGGTCCGCAACCGGCGGCAGTACAGATGCCGAACTTGGTATAAGACACGCAACGTATTTAAAAATAAAAATGACACTTGTTATTGTTTTCATATATTTTCTCAGACTTGGGACAATAAATTAGCGAGAATCGCGCAAAGATGGGCCAATCAATGCGTTTACGGCCACGATGAGTGTAGAGATGTAGGTAAGTTGTAATAACTCGTGCAATTTATGTTTGCGTAATCACGGATTGAGAATATAACGTTTTTTTTATTGATACATAATAAATATTTCAAACAAGAACAATACCAAGTTGGTCAGAACGTAGCTTACACGACGAGAAAAGGCAATCCCGGTCTGGAACAAATGATCGATCTGTGGTACGATGAAGTAGCTCTGTTCGATAAAAATCAAGTTTCTTCATTTGTGTAAGTATCTTATACAAGTAGTAAATATTTGATTAAATGTGTAGAATGTTTGCGCATTTAATGAATCGAATAACGTCTGGTTAAATTAATATTACGTGAATTATTTTGTAAAAATATATATTTTTAACAAAACTATTTAGGTTTTCTAAAGGAACAGGTCATTACACTCAAATGGTTTGGGCTGAAACGACAAAACTTGGTTGCGGACGTATATCGTATAAACCTACAAGAACCGACATGAAGAGACAGTACTTGGTATGCAATTACGGACCGGCCGGAAATTTTCTCACTCAAAGAATCTATGAAGCTAGGCAGTAAAATATATATATGTATATATATATCTTCGCTATTTCCGCGCGCGCACAAATGTCCGTTCGATTTAGCGCTCGCGACATATCGCGGACAAAGTCCCTTCAATTAATGTGTCGCACCTTCTTCCGTTTACAAACTACATCGTCACCACGGGCAGTCCGATTCTGTGTGTTGTCGCATAGCGTCCATAGCTGCCGCACGATCCGAGTCATTCGGATGAATATATACGCGCAACGAGAAGTGTCAGCGCGCATTCATCGCGCTACGTCGAATTGCGAAACAGAATATACGAGCGACGAGAAGATCCATAGATCAGAAAGTCAGCGGCGCTGCGGGTGTGCTCGCGCATCCCGGTTTCTCCGAAGAAAAGCACTCGTCCTCGCGCATCGGGGAAAGGAAGACGGTATCGCGCGACGGAGGGAAGTCCCGAGGCTATTAGGGGCTCTAAACGCTTTTTAAAACCGTGATGGGGAGAAAAGCGTATCGAGTGCCCGGGGATGCGCGCAACAATGACGCTGGCAAACATTCCGATATACAGGCCCACCCGCGGCGCGCGCAAACGAGAAACGGACATGTGATCGGCGCGTATCGCACAGGTAATGTTTGGACGCGCGTCCGACGGTGGAAGGCAAAAGAAGAATGACACGGCGAGAGACGCGGCGGAAAAACGAAAGAATTTGTTTTCGCTGACAGGCGCGAGAGTCGTCCTCGGCTATTCAGAAAATCGGAACGATCCTGCGAAAACGGTTTTTCCGACGCTCGTAAATTCGCCGGTTACAGACAAATATGAAGAGATGCAAATGCTGTGTTCGCACGACAGCTGAATTTCTGAACAAAGTGCGTGTACGTTTGTTGTAACCGCTGAGTAATCGTTCGACGAGCTGAAACGAGATTTAAAGCTTTTTTCCGTGTCTTAAGTGCCAAGTTGCAAAAATATAAATACAACATCGCGTGAATAGAACTTACACTCTGTCACGAGAGACAAAATGGGAGAAAAACGGAATAATGTTGTGTGAGCAGAAAAGCGAGACAAACATAATTCGTCGCGTCAAGCGGGCTTAACGCGATGACAGACTACCGGTGTAATCTGAGATTAAGGTAGGCGTATTCGGCTGTAATCCGGGCGCAGTTAAGCAGTCGTTTAGTCCGAGGACAGCCCTCCGGTAACAAGATTTGGAAACGGAAACGGGTCGGCGCGCGGCGAGTTACCTTGAAGGGGATGTAATTCGAGAAGAACGAAAGAGGAAGAGTGAGGAGATCGTAACAAAAAGAAAAGAACGAGATTGTTGTTTGTGCGAAAGAGGAGGCGATAGAGTCTCGGCGCTTTCTTCGCGCAATTTGGGAAATATAAAATAAAATTGGAAAAGAACATTTACGGCTGAAAGGATGGGAATGGGATTTAGGAGTAAGAAAGAAACGTCGAAAAGAGAGAAAGTTTTGCACCCTCGGAACAAGGACAGTAAGTGAGCGAAAAAGAGCGAAGAGAAAGAGAGAGAGAGAGAGATCTGAAGAAAGAAGTCTCTAAGAGAGGGCTCGTGGTCATATATCTGTTGGAACGGCAGGGGGGTGTCAACGAGCTTCGACGAATGTCCCAGCGGGGTTTCTGCTACCCGAACTGCTACCGAAATTCTCCGCGTGAGAATCTGACTCGCTCGAACGTCAAGCTATACCGACGCGGCGCCGGGATCATCCAATTTCGCATCCAATTGCACTATGTGTTTCAGAAAGACATTAAAACTATTTTGTAATTACCCGGGAAATGCAAATAAATGTCAAAATATTAAAACTTTAATTCAAAAAGATATATTAAAGTGTTCTTTTATAAACTTATTTAATAATTAGTAATTTTCAAAAACTTTCAACACAAAGAAGACATTTTCCGAACTGCAAAATCTTTTTTCCAGAGAAAAACCGAAAGTCTTACAAAAACAATTAATTGCAATCCACTTTTTCAAACCCTTCGTTTCCGATGCGAGCGTAACCCCTTCTCTCGAAATCACAGACTCGTACTCGACCGCGAAACATCCCGTAAAACCGTATTGTAATGAAAAAACGGCGGAAAAAAGGGCGCGGATATACAGGCTCGCGTGTGGTAACTGCGTTCGCGACGAGGGCGAAAGGGCACAACCCATCCGTTCTTTCTCCCCGCCGTTCTCTTTGCAGCGCGTCGCATAAACGAGCAAGGGGGATTCTCTATTACTCGAGGGGTTGCAATAGTCGGCGCGGCTGATGACGCCATCTTGAATTCAATCGCCGGGAAAATGGTGGTTCCGATGGCAGTGTTGATGAACGTTGCTTGATTTAAATGCGCGACTTAATTAGATTCACGCGCTCATTAATATTTATGCGGGAAATAAAGAATATGTCGCAATTAGTACAATCAGCTTTAACGTTAATAAAAACCGCATGTATCACTTTTTTACTTGAAATAATTAACATTCCAGTTATCAGTTGCATTTCTGTTGCAAAAATATTTAACGAATTCAATTCTATTTCGCAACTTTTATCGTTAAAGTAAGGAACATTTGTGCGAAAAAATATGCGTGAGATCTTCAGAAATAAATATTTATTTCATGTAATTGCAACAATAAATTTGTCAAATATAACAATATATATATATACGATAATAATAAATATAATAAAATATACACATTTTGAAGTATGTTCTTTGAATATTTACATAAGTATTTACACACACCGCGTGTGTAATACAGCGATATTTACATTTGTTACATTGTTCTTATAACTTGTGTTGTTCGTTGTATTACGGGATGAACGTGCGATTGAAAGACGCACAAATGTGACGGACTTGAACGACGATTTTTCAAATGGCGCGTAGTTCAGTGTTGTATAAAAAATTGTATCAAAAATATTTAAAGCTCTCAAGGCAATCGAACCACCGTACAAAGTACAGCGCGTAACGGCTATGTGCGTAATTTTTTGTGGCGCGATATTATACTTACATTTGTTTACATACCCTGTAACTCTACTTGTGTGTGTCGCAAACGATTTGTTTGAGAGAAAATCTTTATCCGATTATTTCCACGGTTTCATCGAAAGAGTCTCTGATAGACGTCAGATCGTATAGATGTAAGACGAAAGCCCGGATGCCGACTGAAACGGATGATTCAGAGCGAACATGCCCAACGCGGCCGAGACGCGATACGGATCGCGTATCTCGTGAGTTCTCGTGTGTTTCTTCAGATGATCCTTACGTCCGAATCGCTTACCGCAAACGACGCAGGAATGAGGCCGGATACCGGTGTGGATCCGTTTGTGCCGCGTCAGTTCCTCGTTCCTGGTGAAGGACTTCCCGCAGGACTCGACGTCGCATTTGAACGGCCTTTCGCCTAAAAATAAAATAATAATAAAATAATAAAAAGAAAAGCTGTGGTGTTTTTTATTTATTTTCTCATTTTATTTCCCCGCGCTTATCGAAGTTAATGTGGTTTGCTTGTTATGGAGAGAAAGGACTTCGACTGACCGGTGTGTATGCGAACGTGTCCCTTGAGCTGGCCGTTGTTGCTGAACGCGACGTCGCAATACTGGCAACGGAACTTCTTCGGGCGCATCTTCTTCATTTGCTTGGCCACGGCGTCCTGTTGGTGCACCATGTGCACCGCTTCCTCCATCGAACGATCGTAAAATCCCGGAGAAAGGATTCCGGAGTGAATTCCCGCTTGAACAGCGGGATGTATACCGGGATGAAATCCGGGATGAAAGTCGGGAAAAGTGTAATACAACTCGGGGATGATTGTAGCCGACGACGGTCCCGCGATATTCGAATTTACGACCGTCATCGGACAAACGCCGTCGTTTATCGACGCGAAGCCTTCCGGCGGTCGAAGTTGAAAAGTCGAGAGACATTCGAGGGAATGTTTGCCATCGCCGGGATCGCCGCTCGAGTGCAGAAACTCGCTGGAATCCCGATTCGCAAGAGCCTTTGAATCGACTGATTGCTGACGGAAGGCACGTGATTTCTTCTTTCTCTTCTTTGCGCTCTGTTGAACGTTGCTCTCGTCGTCCTCGAGAGAAGGTGTGGTGCTGGTCGCCACGTCGTTCGACGACTCGCTTCCTCGACGTTTTCTCGCGTGTCGAACAACGTTCGACGACGTCGAGACCGTCGTGCCTTGATCCAAGAAACGATTGTCATACTTTTCGGATGTTTCGACGGTCGCCGAGCTCGTCGACGACGTCGCCGAAGACACGATACTCTCCTCGTCGTCGTCATCGTCGTCCTGCGTGGTACACGACGTGTTGCGAAGTGTGTTATCAACAATGACGATTCCGGAAGCCTCGTTCCCAGCTTCCGGGCTGTGCCAGGGTCGGAAGAAGCTGCTGGTCTTCAGCTCGGACATCTTTGTCGAGAATGATGACGCTTTATATAATTTTCCCGCGTGGTACTTCACTATCGACACTGTTTACGAACAGAACACATCGACACGACGAAGCGGACCATCGAAAAGTCACTGAATACGAATATCTAGCCTCGCCTCGGACCTTATATAGAATTATTTCCCACTGTCGACGACCCCTTCGGAGGTCGAACCAATCCTCTTCACGGAGGGAGGATTGGTTCGTCCCCCCGAAAAGCGTCGGCGGGAGAAGGCTAAGGGCGAGGACGCCCTTGGCAGTAGGGCCGAAGGTGGGTTTAGAGGGGCCTGTCGAGGGCTCGATGCGCGATACGCAGCCCCTTTGTAGTGAATTAATCGCTCGCTGCGGCCGCGCGGGGCTCTCGCCCCTTTTGTCACGAGGGCAGGCTGGAGGGACGCGCGGACGATCGGCGTAGAAAGTCGTTGAGGGGCAACCGACGCAGAGTCGATACGAATGAACGATATCGAGAGGGTCGCAAGAAACCTATTGCGAGACCTACCCCGTTCTCGCATCGAACGTACTGCTTTTCTTTGAACCATTTTTGCAGGACACGCCTGTGACGAGAAATTTGACACCGACGATGATTGGTTTTAACCTCGAAAGGGTTGGTCTCTGACGAGAAAGCGTGAGAGATACCGAAGCGAAATGTTTTTCATCAAAATCAACAACAATAGTTTTGGTTTTTGAATATTGTTGTCATTGGTTCTTAAAAAAATACGTGTGCTATAAATATTTTTAACGTCTCTACAACACGAGAAAGATGTAGAGAGAAAAATTTATTTTTTATTTTTTTACAGAGATAGGAATTAAATTTTTGAAAATACGTTAACAAATAAGATTTTATTGCATCTCTGTGTTTAATTTCGTCGATTACTTAGCCAGACGCGAATGGCTCACGGTCGATCGCGCAGCCTGAAAGAATAAATTGTTTACAGGAGCTCACCCGTTCCGAGATCGACGGACAGGCCACTTTACACACAATGAGGACCGAAACGCACAGAGTCGGACCGCAGTCGTACGGGGGTGCAGAATATGTGTATGGGATATATTGCCTATATATACATGTATATACGGCAAAGGTCGCCGAGGGTGGAGCTTCGCAAAAGCACGTCGTTGATTTATTGTAACACTCGAAGAGAAAGAGAAAGAGAGAGCTGCCGCTTTACCCTCCGAGAAACGGAGAACCGCGTTCGCCGATCTCCACCCACCCTCCCCTCATCTGTCGTCCGTCTCGCTTCCACCTAGCGTGACGACACCCTTCTGTCAAAACGATGTTCCTACAAAACCGGACGGGGACCATTGATACCGGGTTCTGCCCTTTGTCGCATTCGTCACAACGTCATCGCCGACGCTCGTTTTGCGATGATCCCGTTGTCTGAAAGTTTCGAGTAGCGTCTCTATATGATGCGTAATGATGATTTTGTAATTCACGATCTCCGATCTAAAATACAGAGTTTCTTCTTTTTTCGGGACCTTGATTATCGATATCTACCTTTTGGTCGATCGCGAGAAAACTTGAGTTTTGCTATAGACGAACGTCAGTCGCGATGCGTCATTTGGTTCAACGCGCTCAAGTTTTGATAGCTTAATTAATGTACATTACCTGAATCGATTTCCGTGGATCGAGAAAGTTGAGAGATAAGTTCTCACAAGAATCTCTTCGGAACTACAATTCTTCAGAGTTTCTCTCATTTTTTCGCGTACCGTTTTAAATTGCTGTCGTTTAAAAGCGAAATTTATGACAGCCCGATGATGGATCGATCGCGCGGGCCGTGAAGTCACCTCGATTTTTCTTTACGAAAACTTTCCGATCCGTCTTACTTCGGTCGACGGAAGTCACAACAACGAGTTACGGCCATTCGACATTTGTGTGTCAGAGTTACGTTACGTCTCCGGCAATAAGCCGGACGAAGGCACGTAACTGTTGACTCAACGATTGTAGTCAGATATTGCGAATTTCTGTCAACCAAAGAGTTTCTCTTTACCTGTCTGGATTTTTAAATTTCGGAATGCCTATCCTCGATTTACGCATCAGTTCTTGAACCGATTGATTTTCTCCTCTTTGTTTTATACATGCTCTAAAGTAATTCATAAATCGTAAATTGCAAATATAAGAAAATAAAAAAATAGAAAAATAAAATAAAATTAACACAAAAAGAAAATCACACACACAATATATATATATAACGTATAATATATAATATATATAATAAAAAATAAATTTATTATATATAGAAATTATTTACTAATGTGAAGTATTTAACTAGTATTTTTAATGATATGTTTTGTCGAATAAATAGTGTTTGAAAATTCAGAGATGTTACCCAATAAGACTGACTCTGAGTTCGCAAAAAGAACAGACACGCTTAAATTGAGAGCACGTGTTACAAAACGGTGTGTTAAAAGATCGATCATATGAGAGATGAAGATTTTTTGCATGATAGCTCTGTATTCTGTACACAATTGCCAGAAATTGGTCTGTTGCGATTGAAACGAAGAAAAAAAAACATGAGCGATCGTGGGTGCACCGTTTTCGTTTCGTATACCATCGTTTCCTGCAGTTCCTATTGTTACAATCCGTCAATGACCGATGATTGATCAGGCGACTACAAATATTACAGATTTCTACCCGATTCCACTGAATTTATTGAGAGAACACTTTTTTCGCAGATTGCTGTGGTTTTTCGAGAGTTACACATTCGTGTCCATATTTGACAAAAAAAGTTGTATATAAAAAAAATACAATATAAAACACGGCGGGGCAATTTTTTTGCGTGCTTTGTGAATCTCCTCACACTGCTTGAATTTTCAATGTCAATATAAAAACCGCGTTAACAAATGAATTCTAAAATCAATATTCCGTTTGTTTTACTATTTCGCTGACGTTAGAGCTTTCGGTTTAACTGAATTTTCTCTCTTTCTTTCGGTTTTTACCTCGCGGGATATAAATAAAACTCTGTCGGAGATGTGCGTGCACGCGAGCTCGCGCACGCACGGCAGCCAACGGCCCCCGCCGATGAATCTTGCCGGGTTCATCCACGCGGAAGGGGCATAATCAAATTTCGCCCCGCCATCCGAGGGGCGGCGACTCTGCGGTCGTGCACACTTTCAAGGCTTTTCTGTTCGCCAAGAGGGTGGGATCTGGTCGAGGGGTTATTATGGGGCTCAACCCTGGTACTCTCATGGATACGTCGGAGGGGTGTATGGGGTGCTCTCTACTCCCGGAGAAAGTCAGCCAGTCACCCGACCATCCAGCAGCCACCGAACAATTGCGCGTGACGTGACGTGACGCGCCGCTTATGTCATCAAAAGAGTGTTTCTCTGTCTCGTAACACACGAGTCTTGTTTTTTTTTCAAAAAAACAAATTTAAAAGAAAAAAGAAAACTAAATTATGCGTTCACTCTTTATCTCCTTAAGCTCAAACATTTAAACATAGAGTGAATAAAATGTGTTGCAACTATGTTGCCATTTACATTACAAATTTTGTTTTTCAGAGACTTGTAACATTTCTAGAGTAAATAAAATTTGTTGCAACTATGTTGTCATTTACATTACAAATTTTTTTTTTCAGAGACTTGTAACATTTCTACAACAGCGGAATTATATTCTGTTATTTTACAAGCTAACATCTCGAAATCGACATTCGCAAAAAGTGGCTGCGCAAAATGATCATGACGCTTCGACGCGGCGTTGTCAATATCGATCGGAGAATCGACGCGGGTTTATCTCACCGTCCATTAATCAAAGATCCAACTTCCGCGCGAGTGAATCCTCCGTCGTTCCACGGGAGGAGGAATAGATACCGTAATAAAAGACCATAATAAAAGATCGTTCTGCCAGATGGCCCGTGCTCGGTACCGAAAGAGAGGCTCCTCTCTTTCTCTCTTTCCCTCCCTCCTTCCCTTTTCTCCGTCTTTTCTCTCGAACATGCTTTTCCTCTTTCTTTGATCGACCTCAGTCTTTCCCTTCAACGTTCTCCAAGTCAAGAAGTCATGGATATTTTTCACGGGTTTACACTCCGCGCGTAACATATGTGTCCGCGAACATTGATATGAGAACGTAATGCTCCCCTTTTTTTGTGGTTTTTCTGGGCAGCGCCTTGCGTTTTCGTTTGGATGACACACGTCCTTTAGAAACTGTTCCATAAAATACGACGAGAGAATGCTTTCGAGGTGTGAGACTTGATGAAAAAATAAAATAACGCATAAATATCATTGGCTTTTAATTAATATCATGCATTTTTATTACAATGCTAAGTTTCGTAGATTTAAAACAAGGCAAAAATAAAAGTGTGAAAATGATATTTTATATTTCTCGAAAATGTTGTCAAAAATAAATATTCTTTATTTAAATTATTCCGAATTACGATCGCTTTGTTTGCAAAATGTAACACAAGCAAAATATTCATCTCGATACAGCTGCAACGTGTCAGAGAAACCAAACGTTACCAAACTGTTCCGACGCGAATAAATATGTAGAGAATGTTGAATCGCCTCTCTTGGCGGCGAAGTGTTGGTCACTTTGACACGATTGTGAATTAGCACATTTGCCGCGCGGCTTTGTGACCGAACAACCCTTTTGACGAATAGCGCCGCGCAAATTTAGCAGCGGGATATCTCTTTTCGAATGGTTTTCCGCAGGTGCTCTGACGATCTTCGACGTGTTCTGCGCCGGAGTACTTTTTCTCTTATTTTTATCTAGCATACGTATATATTAACGGAAAATGTATCTTTCTTTAAATAATACAATAAAAATACTGTAAAACAAAATTTTTCTTGGCTTTCTTGTAAAATTACGATTTTTGTCCAGAAGTGGTAGTGACATTTGTTCCGATCTCGCAGAAGTGCATTAAGTTGTGCTAAATGAAAATAGATTGAGACATGTTTTGCAGATTATTTCTGGATATCCAGAAACGTTTACGGCAAGTTGCGAGATTCGTCACGCGACAACCCTCCTGCTACTCTCGATCCTACGGTTTTCCGGGTGGTGCGTGCACGACGTAATACGCACACGTCGTCGTTTAGCGGAGCGATCACACGGAGGTCCATGGCGAATTTATGAAATCTTCCTTGAACTTTTTCTCGCTATATCCTTAGCTATATCTTGACTGTCGTCATTTGAAACGTAACGGAGCGTTGCTAAACGTCTTTGTGTACTATCTCTATAATGTAATAGATATACGTGAGAGACCCAAAACTAAATTTAAGAATGCTCTTATTTATTCGTTTAAGAATTCGCTTCTTATTGATTAGACTTTTGTTTTCGAACTGAATAACACACACATATAATAAAATATATCGTGTATAATAAATATATTGTCACATATATAGATGAAATGTCTTAAATAGAGGAAAAAAATAAATTGAATAAGATTACATTTAAATTTAAGAATGGAACATATATTTGAAACGAGTTCTCTTATTTCTCTCGAATATACATATAACACATAAAATATACACAAGATCTTAGACACTCGTATTTGTCAAATTACAGTTTAGAACGATCGAAATAACGAGTCAAACATTCTTTCAATGCATATAATTTAATTTTAATAATTACATGGTTTTTTCTGTCTCTTAAGATATATTTCTTACATCAATAATCTTTTATTCACTCATTCACACATTCGCCGAGAAGTCAAGAGTCCGAGATCGGCAATACAATGAGAAAAAACACGAGCCGCGTTCCGCGGCTGCGATGTGATCTTATTATTATGTCTTCCGCGACACAAAACGATCGGATTTGTATCTTTCGGGGCGACACAAAAACAGGCGGTGAGGTGCCGGCGCGACGTATCGATTCGAGTTCCCCCTTTTCCACAAGTAAATTTGACGTTAGCTAAATAAACACATTGAGGTCGGCTACGTTTGAAGTGGTCCCCGTTGACAGTGGGCGACCCGTGAACATCAGCGCGATTGTTCCGCAACGGGTCGTCGGCATCTTTTCTGGATTCCGGGGGCGGTTCCTCTCTCCAGGTGCCCCTTCCGTGTCGTCGGTGACTTCTGAATGTTCTTTCCACGTGTAAAAATCACGATCATTCTGCGCGCGTTTCATCGCGGTGCCTCAAAAGACGCTATTATCGACGTTCGTTCGCTCATTCACGCATTCACTCGCCTTACGCTTAACTTTAGACAGTCTTGAGTCTCTATCTCGCAATTGTTGTTTCTATTATTTTCGGCATTGTAATGCGGAAATATCAATATAACATTTAAGAGGAGAATATATATTTATTTATGTACACTTTGTATAAAATACTTCTATAGCACATGTAGTTTTTTTTTAGTTTTATCTTATACGATTATAATAACAAAGAAATATATAAATTGTAATATTTTATATATAATACATTAGTGTATTGAAACAATTTTTACATGTTTAGAGAATGTTATATAAACATATGCATAAATGTTTATGCATATAAAATAATACGCATATGTTCATATATGTGCACAAACAACGTACGAAAATATAAATCTTCGCGCGTGTCGTAATCTTTAAAAACAAATATTTTTATTTAACATTAAATAATCGTTGGTACAAGAAAACGAGGTCATACAAACAAGAAATTACATATATTTATATACTCTAATAAGAAATAATAATCTGTTGTGTAATAGAGACAAGCGCTATAAAGCACAGTTTTGTAATTCAAATACAGAAAACTCTTAACTCTCCCCTAAAGAATTAATTAGTCACTGCAATCGTGCAACTTCATGCAAAGAGGGCAGAATATATTAGTAATTCTAAATTTTTTAAATTTATGTTTGTTTTTTCATTGAAGCTAAAGGTATCAAAATAAACATAAATTTTAAATACTTTAAATGATACCGAATCAGTGGATAAAAGTATGGTTATATAATAAAATAAAAATGTTTTATCGATCATCTGAAAACAATAAAATATTTAGCAAACTTTTATAACGCAAAAAATTAATATTTAGAACAAAAAGTGCTTCACGCAAAATAGTAATTTGCATATTATTTTTGTCATTATTGTTTATTACACTCTAATCCTTATTTTAGTAAAAATCGCTATGACTTAGAGTGCGTTTCTAAGTGTGCTTTCAAAGTGGTTCGATTTATGAAGGCTTTTGAGCAAACTGGACAAGGATACGCGCGCGACAAATGATGTTTCAAGTGCTCACCAAATACAACATTGTCTGTGAAAGTTTTCTTACAAATATTACACTTGAGTGGATCCTGAGACAAGCTTTTTCTCTCGTTCAAGTGAGTCTTGGTGTGCGCGTCAACTTCGCCGACGTTGTCAAATTGTTTTTGACACACCCGACAGCTAAACTTCACCGCTTGAAGGATACCTATTTGATTCCCAGTTAAAGGATTCGGAACCGCGATTACGTTGTTGGTATCGCTGATATTATAGTTTATGCCTTCTTTGGTTCTATGAGATTTTATGTGATCACTATAAAAGAAAAAATGTTCTTAATGCATATACGTTGTAAAAGATAAAAAAAACCTCTTTATCTTAGAAATAATATTATATTCGCATATATATTAAACACAAAATAACTTACTTGTAAGATTGTTCGTTCTTAAAATTAAGCTTGCAGTTTGCACATTGGTAGTCTATTTGTTGTGACAAAATTACAGACGGTGAGTTAATTTGAACTACATTCGTCTGTAATTTTACTTTGAGGTGCTCATTTAAGCAATGATGCTTGGCCTTTTCTTTGTAGGCAAATGTTTTGTAGCACTGATTGCATTTAAACGGATTCGACGAATCGTTACTAACATGTAATCTTATATGCTTTTCATATGCTTTTTCAGAGTCACTTTCTAAATGACAAATTTCACAAGTAAAATGTTTCCTAATGTGAATGAACAACTTCTGTGGAGTGGAAAAAGTCTCGGAACACACAGAGCACGAATAAGTGTCTTCTTCTTTTTGAAAATAATATTCCTTACACACTTCACACTGAAGTGCCGGTTTTGAATAAAATAAGCATTTTTTCAATTTGCAACTATTGTTTTTGCAGATATTTTTGCGATTTTCTACCTCTTGGGATTCTATATTCTCTGTTCCTGTAAAACTTACAGGCTTATTCTTTAGACTTGATATATTTCGTATCTTATCTATTCTTATAGTCAGACGATATATCTTTGATTTTTTTGCTTTGGACTTTTCATGACTTGTGTCACAACCATTCATATTTCTTCCGCTATCACTTGATATATCCATTTTATTTTTATCATCTTGTTTTGTGTTCTGAAACACAAATGTAAATATTGTTTGATTTCACAATTTTTTCTATATAGAAGTGTTGTCACAAAATAAACTTACATTATCTTGCAAAGATGGACTTTCTGATGGTGTTACAATTTGTTTATTCAAGCTTTCATCTTTAAAGGGCATTTTTTTCACTGTATTTTCTATTACATCTCTTGCTGAACGTTTTCTTGAGGGTTCTATAAAATTATATATATATATAATATGCATATATGGTACATATATACATATAGAGACATTTAAGTTTGCATCCAGATTTACCTTCTATGTGACCAAACAAGATGGGAACAGCTTCTGCTCTCAGATCTTTAGATGGTGTAAAATCAACCTTTTCAAAGTGCAGCTCACAAAGATACGGAGTTTTTGCATCATTAACAAAGCCTGATGCTAAATTACAATTTTCAAGCCACTGATTTCTTACTCTAAAACACAATACAATAATTGATTTTGCACCTTACATTACATGATTGTGATGCATCAATGTCATGATGTAGAATCTACTAACCCATCATCTTCTGGAAATGCGAAGAACGATATTTGTTCGCCATTTATTCTTGTGAACTGTGTTGAGGGACAGCCTTTGATCGCGCAAGTTATCATCATTAAGTCTTAACGAGAGACTCAAGACAAGAGAATAAATTTTACATGTAAATAATATCTATATAACCTATAAAACGAAACCACGAAACCACAATCCCGCCTAAGAAGACGTCATGAAGGTACGAATACACGAAGGGATCCTAAATTATTTCTCAGAAACGCGCAAACCTTGAGTGATTCTTTTCAACGGACACTTTATTTCTCTCACCTCCTCTTAAGCTTCATCTTACATGGCATTGGACCAATCAGGATAAAGAAATCTTTGCTCTTTTTGTTCTGACTGGTAAATCAAACGCCACTTTACCCAACGAAAATGACTTTGGAACGTATGTAGTCCTGATCTTGCGCATTCAATCTACTTCGCTCGAGCGTAAATTCTCAAGAAGGAGATAAAAAGAATAGATAAAAAGAATGTAGTAAGAGAATAGCGGGCACAACGCGTGATCTCGACGCAAATTTCGACGTGTTAAAATAACAACAGTTTTCGACTGTCACACACTCTTTAGGGTTAGGTAAGACCATAATTTAATGTAAAAATCAATAGTTCTCGCATGATCTCACTGAAGCCACGTTGCAAGCGTCGGTCTTCAGGTTTGTTCTTTTTCCATATCTCAGAACTGAACTATGTGAAAAGTGTATACAAGCGTTCTTTTTATCGGACGTGACGTCACACAGAACTTGTGTCTTTCAAATTGTAGCAACCCTAGTAGTTTTGAACTATAGAATTAGTGCAAAAATACAAAAACATATAGAAAGCGCGGAATTCTTAAAAAAAAAATTACATTTCACCTTATTGTTAATTTTTTAAACTAACTTGTGGTTAAACTATAGTTTATTTTTTTTGTTTTTTAGAATCGAGGAACTTTCGAGTTTTTGATTGAAGAAATTTCGCTCCGAAATTCTTTAAAAAGAATTTCGAATTGACTCACAATCTGCAGTGCTAAAAAGTTTTATTTACGTCCAACATATTAAAAAAAAAAAATGAAATAAAAAAAAAAAATGAATAAAAAATAAAAGCTATATTTGCAGCTAATTAACTATAGAGATGTATTACGTACATGTTATTTTACTTTGTAAAATCTCCTTTTCGTTCTCCCTCTCCCGTGTACAAAGCTGATAAATTGCTGGATTTGCGGTTTAGTTCGTCAGTCGTGCGTGATTCCCGTAGCCGCGTGCGTCGTCGTTGTTTATAGCTACGGGGTTGAACCTCGTTTGCTGAAAATCGATGGATCGGAGCGGGTTCCCGAAATGATTTTTATATAGAATTTAGCGATTTTTCAATGTACTCCGTAGATTTAGATGTTGAAAACTTTCTCCGTGCACTCGATTTACGTTAAAATTTTATATTTTTGTGTAATGTTTGTATATCGTGTGTTCGATTAATTAATAACGTCGTATACGTTACATCCAGAACAATCCGTGTGATAGTGAACAAAATTTTTGTCCATAACCGATTATTTATTAAATATATTTGAGCAGAGTTGTAACACGAAAAAGAAGAGATCTAATTTTTCGCGTGTACATATAAATAAATAATATATCCTATATTAAATAACGAAGAAATTGTACATATACGGTAATTTTTAATTAATAGAATCTTACGTGTCTTTTGAAGCACGTTTCTTCTCTTTAATTCATGATTCCTGAGCGAAAAAATATGTTTCTCGTTTGTGTGACCGTGGGACTTGTTTTCCTGGCATCGAAGTATCGCAATAACGTACTTCGCAGCGTCAAACATTTATATGAAAATATAAAGATTCAGGATAAGATAAAGGAGAAAAAAACCAAACAAGCTAAGCAAGAGAAATATATTACTGATAAAAGTACTGATCAAAATAACGACAATAACGATGACAAAGAGAAGATTCATCTTGTATTGGATAAAATTATTGTGGCAGACTCTCCAGAGAAGTGCGATTGTGCTGTACAGCTTATTCGCTGGTAAAGTATACCGAAATTATATATTTTTTATGAAAAAAAAAAAAAAAAAACAGTTTTGTCCACATTCTTATATTGTAATTTCTTATTTTGTCGTATAAATTTATGTTCCATTTAGAAGTATATTTTGTTCACATATATAATTGCACATATTCTTATTACGTGATTGTACGAGCATTTACAAATATTTGAACAGAAGTCGTTACAGACCCTTGTAACGTTTGCATAACATGAAGGAAACGATTGTTTACATTTTTTTCTTGAAAACAGTTCTATTCAAATACGATTGAATGTTCGTGTACGAACACGAAGAACAACATGCCTAAAGTGTTCTTGAAATTATAGAAAGATCCAGCATACTTATTGATGTTACCGTATTTAACACGCGCGAAAAGAATTAACAATAATTTATGAAAGAAAGAAAAAATAATAAAACTTTATATTTCTTATGATTTCCTTATTTGTGAAAAATAAAATTTATTGTGTAATTTTTTCGTAATTTAATTTGAATTAGAAAGATTTCCAGCTTTGTAATATATATGTAAAAAAATATTTTCTCCCCGAATTATATTTCACTTCTCCGATAATGTCGAAAATTATTAGCAAAATTATGTATTTGTGTGCGTTTTTTTTCTCTTACAGTAATCTCTCTAAAGGTGTGCTGGGATTTGGCTGTGAATGGGTCAAAGAAGGACCTGTTTCCCTCCTGCAATTGTCCACTTACACTGGAATAGTTGTTTTGTTTCGTATTGGAAAGATCGGTTTTATTCCAAAGAAACTCAAGGTACGAACCACCTATTTCTATAAAACAAAAATATACATACATATAATCACTGTTCAGTTTTACGTGAAACACATATAAAAAACTAGAAACCAATTTTTAATAATACCTAATAACTTGTTCAGGAATTGCTAGCTAGCAAATACATTCTTAAAGTTGGAGTCTCTTCGTACGAAGATGGACAAAAGATAGCCAAGGACTATGACTGCGTGTTTAACGGAGCTCTTGATTTGAGAACTTTAGCCTTGAGCCTTCGTCTACCATGCCGTAAGAGCTTAGCCGCCATGAGTTTGGAATATCTTGATCTCGATATAGACAAACTGATAGATGTGAGGTGCAGCGACTGGAACGCTGACACCTTATCCGACAAACAAGTGCAATATGCTACTTGTGATGTACTCACGTCTCTTAGCATTTATCGTAATGTAAGGAAACGGACTTGAAACTGCGTTATACGTATTTATTTTTATAAAGCGATCCTTTAAATTGTAAATTTCACATCGAGAAATTGCTTTTCTTGCAGATATTGAAGAGAGAGAAAGCGAAATATTCATTATGGGAAAGATTAATAATTTATTTATGCAATATGTTAAGCAAAGACGTAAATGTTCGGGTTCACGGCTTGCCTGCTAGAGTAGTCGATACGAGGTATCATAGCACATTTATTTTTTAAAATATAATTTGCATGTATTGTGTAATTATTTGTAATAATTATTTTATTTGTATGTTTGCATTCCTTGAAATTGTTTTATAAAAACTGTTATATCTGTTCAAGGTTCAATATTCAAGAATCACCGAGTGCAGGGAAGACACTTAGTGTCACTGCTAATGATGCTTTACTAAAGAAAAAATCACTGATTATGGATAAAAATAATAATGCTGAACGTAAAAGTCAAATACCTACTAGAATTAAGCCGTTGTATCATAATTGTTATTTGCAAGCGCCTGATGGAGATATATTGTGTACATGTGACCGTAAAAAAGCGGAATGGTATATCACAAAAAAATTAGGCGAAGTTGTGGAGACAGAACCGTTTACTGTGAGATTGAATTTCGAGCCGTCCGGTCGAGCACAGGGAGAAGTTGGGCTATACTACACGCAGGCGAAAGTCAATATGTGCGTAGTCTGCGGAGAGAAGGAGCAATTTATCAGGAAGAACGTTGTGCCACGGGAGTATCGAAAGTACTTCCCGCGTAAGTATCTTTTGTTTGTACATGCAATAAGTTGTGTGTATAAGTGTCATCTCCAAGTGTCAAATATCTAATTTTCTCTTTCAGTGGTAATGAAGGCACATCAATCTCACGATGTGTTGCTGTTGTGTCCCAAGTGTCACGAGATCAGCAGCAACAACGATCTGCAGCTTAGAAAAAAGTTGGCGGATATATGCGATGCGCCGTTGATTGGACCAATGGCACACTCGCGAGAGAAATACCTGAACCACTATCGAAAATTGCATTCGGCTATCAAAGCCCTGAAGAAACGACTGTTGCCGCAGCAGCGGCGCGAAGAGCTCGAAAAATACATAATGGATTATACCGGGCAACAGAAGATCACAACAGAGCTTCTCAATGCCTTAAACGAACAGGTTACGAACGCGCTAGTCCAACAACCTATTCCTACTCACTACAAACAACAGCCGCACGGCTTGAAAGTAATTATTCTTGAGAAATAAAAAACCTCTCTTTCTCTGTGTGATACCTATTTATAATATATGCGTTTATAAATAATTTGTGCGTTGTTGCAGGTGGTACAATACTTTCAAAATCGAGAAGGTGGGCTTGTTGAATTGGAACGTTTGTGGAGAGAACATTTTCTCGATTCTATGCAACCGAAACACTTGCCAAGTTATTGGTCTGTATACCACAATCGAGAGCGACTGATCATACGCCTGGAACAGAATAGAATTGAACCCGAAGATGCGAAAGTAGCTGGTTTAACGAAGTAGTACTCTTTCTATATGTATATTATTTAAAAAATTAACTAGAGTCTCGTATAAAAGCGAGAACTTCTATACGACCATTGTACACAAGTTAATGTATCTCCAAAGATTATATATTTATACTTATAACTATACTCCACTTGTTTACTCATTTACACAACATGATGCAATAGCTCTTTGGTCACGAATCATTTTGTCGTTTGATGAAGCTCAATTTATTTTTATAAAAACTCTTAAATATTAAAAACAACAGACTTAAAAAAATATACATCTTAAACTTTATATGATCAAATTTATATTTCTACGATGATATTAAATCATCTATAGATTTTTTACAGTGAATGAACAAGCTATGCTGAAGTCACTCCAATCAACATACCAGAGAGACAACATTTTACTTTCTATTTTATTATGTACAGTTTCTAGAAATGTAAATAATTTAGACTAGTAGCAAGTCGTTATGGCTGTTTGGAACCTTCTTGACTACTTGTCTGCGATTCTGGTGGTGGTGCTGACGCTTTGAGGTTTTTCAGTTCCTCGTCGATGCGCTCCTTGGCACGGACGATCTTGGATTGCAGGTAAAACGAACCGCCCTTTGATCTGTCATTGGCCTCCATGAGGTACTTGTAGTTCTTCTCGATCAGATCCGTCTGATCAGAACGATCTACGTTCAGGATACGCAGCGCTTCTTCCAGCGAGATTCCGGTCCGGGTGTTGGCGGCGGCGTGTTGCGCGCCTTGTTTACCACCGCCTGCCCGTCGCGCCGCTTCTTGACTCGCCGCGATTTCCTGGCGCAACGCACGCGCGAACGCCCTGCCGACGACCTGCGAGCCCATCACGATGATTTGTATCAGGTACTTCGCCATAGTCTAACCTCCTTTCTCTCGTTCGACAACTTTGCGCGAATCGGCAGCGCTGTCACGCCGCCAGCGATGATCGTCCTCCTTGGTTTTTTGGCTCCGGTGATCCGAGAGCCTCGATACCGATCCGAGACTACGTTCTTTGCGCGCAAATTCGCACAGTCGCCCGCGCATTAGCGATACAACGTCTCGTGCACCATAGAAAAACCTAACCTCCGACCGACAATCGTAACTCGCGCGCCAGTCGGACACGCGCTTAAACAAGCCCGGTTTGCATGTAAATTGTCACGTTTCTTTTGAAAGATACGCATTGTACAGAGTGTTTCATAAGTCGCGCGACCGGCATCGAACTATCGCAGTGTTTTTCCTAGTTTTGTTTATGCGTTTGATTACAGACGTTGTTGTTGATGTGTTTCGCTTGAGTATTTGTTTGTCACGTATTGTGTAAATTGTTTGGCAGAGAGAGAGAGAGAGAGGAGAGAAATGTCATCACGGTCAGGAATCAAGATGACGCGAAATCGAAGAAGAGGAAAACATTGTGAGTAAACTCGAATTGTTTATTCCGAACGCGTTGACGAATAAATATAAAATGATGTATTAAAAGTACACTGACATCGCAAAACATAAGTGTTTTCGACACGACGCTAATATTCGCGGACCATTTTGTGCGCTAAGAACGACACTGGTTAATAATTTTTGTTTGCTACAACCCTTTGTTTTTTATTCACGCAGGAATGTACTGCGAAAAATGTCAAAGTTGACTAGGAATCAAGATCTATTTAGAAGTGTTTTTTCGTTTTAATTCTGTCAGTTTCACATTAGTTCTATTACTACTTGCTGTAAATTATGATGTGAACCAAATGTCTCATAGGAAGAAATTAAGTGTAACAGTGTGAATAGAAATAATTTATTGTTCCTCTCTCGGGATTATACAAGACTCTTCCATTTCTCTTTTTTCTTTGCAATACACATCCTTACATAATAATCTTTTACATTAACTAACAATGCTCGTATTACCAAGGAATAAATTATGTGCTCCTTTCTCACAATAAACAAATCCACACAGTCGTTGACACACGATTTTA
Source organism: Pseudomyrmex cubaensis (assembly GCA_014825685.1). Classification (NCBI taxonomy): domain Eukaryota; kingdom Metazoa; phylum Arthropoda; class Insecta; order Hymenoptera; family Formicidae; genus Pseudomyrmex; species Pseudomyrmex cubaensis. Next base: position 82,351 of record QVOA01019498.1, on the reverse strand, counting down.
CGAATACATGACGATGTACATTGACGAACAGAAAAACTTTCTGCTTTCAGGGAAAATGCTCACGTGCTCAACCGGAACATCGTCTGCAACCGCAGTGTACACACCCCACTATGCGGCCTTCCTCGAGTTTGCCCTACAGCACTCTGCCGAGTGTCGGTTTGTATACATAACATTGTAAACACACACGAGATTTTCGCAACCAATTTTCTTTTACTTTACGATTAGATTTCTTATCCGCGTTATGTTATCAGTGTTATCACATGTGGACAGAGTCCATAACAAGCCAAGGCTACCAATTACGAAGAATAACTTTTCCCTATTTAGAATTTTGCACTCTCACTCACGAGGATTCCTTACATCGAATCTTTTTGCGGAGTTCCTTTTAAACGACGATATATTACGCGTGCATTTGATACGCATTGGCTGCAAAGTTAGAAAAAAAAGTTGCTACGTTAATATGCGCAACTTGTTTTTAAATATTTATTTTTAAATATTTTGAGATATTTGTAATATAAACAAAGACATCGAAAATATTTACGTCGACAATTTTCTTTAGCCGTTCTTACATGCCATCTGTATTTATTTTTATAAGTAGCTTACTGACCGTAGAATTTTCAACGCTATCGGTAAAACGTTTCTCATTTACGAGAATTTCGTTAATATAACATTAAAAAAAAAGATGTTATACAAAAAACTTGTAAAAAGAGTATAGTAAATTAGAAAAATAAATAAATTGTACACATTGCATTCTTTTCTATATTCATTTGCTTTTATATAGGAATGTTGTTTTTAGTTTTTTGCTTTTAAAAGCTTTTATTTAGCTTTCTTAAGTATCTCATTTATTATTCCAAAAATTTTCTATCGATAAATTCTTCATATATGTAGTGTTGTTATGTATAAAGTACTGTGTGTATTATTCACTTCCGACAGCGTTTCTCTCTTTATCAAAATGTGCGATTTTTCTCTCGCGAATCTAAGGAAGTCAAGGCTGTACAGGATATGCGCACGGAAAACGTATCTCGCAGAAAATTTATGACGACAAGAGATATTATTATCATCATAAATTATTATTATCATCGTAAATTATTATTATTATCAACGTGGAAATTGGTTCGACAAAAGCGCGAAAAATCGTGATGATAACATCATAGATCCATTATTGCATAAAATTTGCTGCGCTGTGACATCTGTATCTTTTTGTTTTTTTTTATCATTACATCTCGCGTGTAAATCTGACACTTCGTTTTGCGAATATTTTTATTGCTTATTCAATTCGTACCACATACCTATCAATTTTTCACATATTCGTTGTAAGTTTTATATACTAGAAAACAGATTTTTGCGACATTTTAGACGACTCGCGTTGCAAGTGACAGTAGATCAATAAAAATGTCTTTGGACGTGTAAACGCTGTTTTCTTTTAAACTGCATATACAGGTTATGAGGTATATTTCTAAACTCGCGATAAATGACATTTTTCCAATATGAAGTCTCGCGAAAAATTAAGCGTTAAAAAACTTCCGACGGATAGTTTTTACTTTGTTCAGTTTTTCAACTGCACAATGTGATTAAAAATATGAACCACGTCGAAAAAAGCGAGTTTCTGAAAATAGAAACATTATCAGTTTAACATTTTTAGAAAAACGATCAAAGAAACGGGAGAGAGAATCCGATAAGACCTCCAAGGTGAAGTCACGGGAGGGTTGATCTGCCAAGCAAATAATCGAACGACCGAATTTTCGCCGCGAAGTTTCTGTGTTTGCGCGTACTTTTCCGCATACCAAATATGCGATCGAATGATTTTCTATTTTCGTGATGCATGCGGAAAAATCTTAAACTACGGACCTTACGAATTCACGAAAAAAATAGCCTTTAAAGCACGTAAAAATCTTTCAATATCTTTCTACATCTTACATTTAATATTAGGTAATAATTATAGTTACATCAAATATAGATAATCAGTTTTAATTATATAACATATGTATTTTTATATTAAATAAAGTTGCTTTAAAGTTGTTTTATTACAACTTTAACATATATATTATTATTAAGCACAAGGCACATAGTTTATAAAATTAAATCATTTTTCATTTTTTTAAATTTGTCAAAAATTGGCCGTATATATAATTGATATTTATATATTTTATTTATGTCTTTTATCATTACGATAAATGTTTTTTATTATTTATTTGTGATATTTTTGGCAATATGCGGGAAAAAAAATTGATGAAAAATAAATTTACGCAAATTACACCCAGTGGAAAAAAGAACGTAACAAAACGCTCAGATGTGCCATTTGTTTGCACAATTGTTCGCGAATTATTTTCGCGTTGAGATGCGAAACGTGCTACACTTGAAAAAATACTTGTTTTACAAAGTTTATATCGAAATATTGTTTCATGCGAACGTTTTACACGCCCCGCGGTAACAAGAGTTTGTTAATTAACTGCCGTGAAATGACGCAAAATATTGTACAAAAACAAAATTATGCATATTCTTGCCGCAAATCCGTGAAAAATACGCTTTGCGTGTATATCGTAATCATGTATTATTATTTTTTATTTACTTGGAAAAGAAATCATTGTAGACACAATTGCGACTTGACCCGAGAAAATGTCTCGTATAATTTATGAGGTGAGCAATTAATTTTAAAGTCGAGTGCCAAGTTCACATAAGTCGTATAATTTGATTATATTTTTACGCGCAGTCGTGTACATCGGGTGTCGCAAAGAAACTGTTGAAACGCGGCATCTTTACGATGTCTTTTTTTTTCTTTCTTTTTTTTTTGATGACGAAGGCTGTCAGCTTCTGTTAAAGTTTCACGTGCTAGGATACGAGCAATTCGACTTTAATGTCACTTTTATACTCGATGTTTATCTTGGAATTGCGTCTTCGAGGGATGCGAATCCCTTCGTTTCGCTTTTTTTTTTTTTTTAGATCATCTGATGATCTGTATTGCTCTACGTGAACAAAAAGCTCTGAACCTTGACCTCAAAATGTTTAACAAAGACGTGAGTTGATCTGAATATTCGATACTTCACGCATTTCAAAATATACGATTGTGGTTAGATAAGATACGAGATATATCGACATATAGATAGATAAGAGATAAGATGCACGAAAACGATAGGTCGCAATTTCTCAAGTTTCTACACTTGACAAATTTATTTTGAAAACGAAACCGTAAACGTTTCGTAAAAAACCTGAGACATTTCGTCGCGAAGAAATATGTCAATGGCATTTAAATTGCAAGAAACTGTTCAATTTTATGATAAATATACGTTACATGTATTTATCGTAAAATTGAAACTTTTGGAAGATGATATCTCATGTATGACGACTCCTGATGTGCGCGCTATATAAAAATTGATAAAACGAGAACAGCCAACAACGTGATATGCATTTCGTGCGAAGTTTGCATCGGTTCAGTAATTTGTCATTGTCGAATGTACGTTTTTCGACAAAAAACGGGGCAAAGTGATTGGAAATTGGCCACGGCCGGGAAATGTGCTGCGTAATATCTTTTTTATGAACTACAAACCTTTTTTCGACTGAAATCAATTCGTGAAAAGGTAAAAAGCAAATTTTTGAAATGTAATTCGCGCGCTAATTGTCAAATGTGTTCACTTTCTCGCAATGAAATTTATTCGCTTGGAATAGAAAACACTTCGATTTTCTATTATTATTTTTCCGATTTTTCATGTTTGATTAGATTGTTAGCGAAAATCGTTGTTGCACATTTTTTTGCATGTAATAGATTTATGTAATAGATAGTAAAAAAAACTCAATTTATACTAAACTTTTCTAAGTTACGTACGTATATATTACACAAAGTATATTTATGATCTATTCATTTCTAAGTAAAAACATACGCGTAAAAACATATTTCAATTATATTCAATTTTGCAGAACAAAGACATATATATTCACTCAGGAACTTAAATTGAAAGGAATATATGTACATGTATATATTTTATATATGGCATATATCTCTTTCTAAAATCGAGCGTAGCACGTGATTACAAATTCATGATATACACATACATTACATACGGCAATGGCGCGTGCGTGAGGGTGAGCGCGAGAATGTTAGCGGTGGTGGGAGACAACCGCGCAACGACGATGATAACGGGGCGCGCGGCGGCGCGTCAGTGCGCAGCGAGCTGCCGGTGTTGTATGTGCTTTGTCGCGTAAGCTTCGTCTTATCAGCTGCATAACCACGTGGTGCTACTCTGCTCTCCTCTCGCCTTTCTGTCGTTCACCGTCATATATTATTGCGTGATCGCGTGACGCGTTCGCAAACCGGGTCGTGCGTCGTTTCGTTCGTAATTTAAATCGACGACGATCGCCGTCGATTTTTCCACCGGTGTCGCGACGCCGTGACATCTCGCCGCGTAAAATTTGGAGCATCGCGAGACTGTGATATTTGTGACCGCTGTTTCTTCCTGAGGCTGCTACTGGTGCAGTTGTCGTGGAACTACCGGTTACGAAGAGAGAAAATAAAGTAACGTAATGACTTTGTCATTAAATTTCTGTCTTTTGATTAATTATGAAATGGAAGCGAATACTCCCCCGGGATATTTTGAGTAGTATATGAATTAAATCGATTGATATGAATCAAATTACTCTTATATGGACAAAATGCGCGCGCCCATGTTCTATATATGTGACAATTTAGTGGGCTTAGTGGATATTGAAAAAGTTTCTGCGTTACATATAAATTTGTGAAATAAAAGAAGAATATTAGAGAATTATCTTTTTTGATTAATTATAATTACATTAATTATATTTTCTCTAGTATTCTTTTTATTATAGCATAAAATTTATTTCGATTACACTAATAAAAAATATAGTTTCAGCGATTGAGTGTGTATGTTTTTTTGACTAAAACTACAGTTATCTGGCGGTTATTTGTTTTGTTTAAAAAACGTTAAGTGAAAATTAAATATTGAAGCTGTACACGTTTTCCTGATAAAAACTGATCGATACAGTTTGTTTATATGTCGCAAACTCTGTTAAAAATACAAAACTAGCAACGTTATTATTTCAGTTGTAAAGTTAGCGAAGATATATTTCGAATACAGGTTTTGTATCTTGCTTGTGCAAAATATATACGTTGCATCGTTAATTTACGAAGAAAATGGCGCGCACCAACTCGCGATAAATAATTCATAGGAAGTTCGCGTCTTAGGCAAAGTAACACGTATGTTTATTCATATTTTAATTACGCAATGAAAGCCTTTTTAAGCATCCCCTGTTTTTTTTTCTTCCCTCTCTTTGCAAAAGCAATTAGATTTTCCCTTGTCTTGGCACGTTGTGCCTCATAGAGAAGCTATCTTTGTCCAGGAACACTCTCACTTGAAATATTTGATGAAGATTATCTTGCGGCTTAAACAAAAAAAAAAAAAAAAAAAAAAAAAAAAAAAAAAAAAAAAAAACAAGAAACAAAAATACCGTGAAATATATAATTGTGTATATACGTATAATAATTAAATATTACAATATAAGTAATTATATAATACATAATTCAAGATATAGGTACTTCATACAGCATTCGCATTAATAAGATTGTAATCGTGAATCGTTGTAAAACGGCATTAAAAGTAAACGAAATAAATTGAACGTTGTCTAAATTGAAATGGAAAATTCGCGTTACATTGCGAAATTGCAAACCCGGTTCGACAATTGCGGTCCGTTGCGATAAACCGCATAATAACGTCAATTTGCTCAACGACGAGCAATGATAAAAAAAAAACTTGGTGTAAAGTTTGTTCGCGGAAATGGCGCGAGAAACGGTTTGTTAATTACAATTTTCCAACGTGTGTCACGCGCGTGATGCCGTTTTCTAAATAATACCATCTCATCTTGACATTTGACACTTTGAATACGTAAGAGAAAAAAAGAAAGAGAGAGACGGTATATTTACACATCTGTTATAAATACATTACTCGTTTGTTATTCTTTACAACTAAAGAAAAAAACGGTAAAGGTTGCTTTATATTTAATTCATCTTCTAATGTCATGTCAGTCAGGAAGTCCGATTTTTTCCTTCTTAAGACAACCGGCAATTCGAGCTTCATGTTATAGTACTATGTTTATCTGACAACTTGCAATTAGTCAGTAATAATAATTATAGTCGGTAATAGTAATTATTAATAAGAGGATAAAATACATGGGCTATTTAAAAACGAAGCTTCTTGTATTTTAGGGTGAAAATCGTTAAACGCGCCGTGTCATCGTGGTTGCTTTTGAGCGTCGACCGTCAAGTTACGCCAGGCGGAATATCTAATAATACGTCGACCGTTTATTGTGCTTCACAATTGCATAATTTCGGAATTAATAACCGAGGACACAGATCGCGCCTCTCCTTCTCGCGGAAAGGGAGAGAAATAATAATTCGTGAAAGTTCGCTTCTGTCGAAAGTACTCGAGCGCCGAGCACGCGCGAATTCGCACTTAAATGACACCTCGATTGACACAGCGATGAGTCAAAGATAATTATTTCCTGTCTTTTGTATGTGTCGTCTACAGAAACGGTGTTGTTTAATAGAAGTAATCTAAATTGAACGTAAATAGAAACGAACACACGTGCGCGCGCGCGTGTTCGTTGGTTCTCGCGTGCCTGATTATTTCGTCAAAAGAGACCCGGGTGAAAATCCGGGGAAAAGAGATGGTTTCTCGAGTTTTCACGGCCATCGAGATCCGTAGCGAGTGTAGGACGTGCGGCCTTTGAAAATAGATCCGGCGTGATCTAGAATAGTTCCAGCTGGCCGGAATCCTGATTCTCGACCGCATCTTTTTTTAACCAGATACGATCGATATACACACGTGTGTAAAACTTATACAATTTACAAATAATATGTAATTTAGCGTAATTCACATTTTGTGATAATTCATGTAACGCGAGTATATGTGTTTTATTCTTTTATTTAGAAAAAAGGATGCAATTAGGAATTATAATTAAAAGTGTGGCATATAATGAAGGTTGGTACAAAAGAGATTCCGGAATGACGTGAGGGAAAATTTTCACGTCTCTGCGCTTTGCCAATTGTTGGCAGAGCGCAATTATTATAGCATCAACAAAACATGTGAAAAATGGCACGGACAATTTTATTTTTGGTGTAGAAACGTTTATTTGCCTCAGGCTGTAATAAACGCACGGATGCGCGTGGAATGCGCACCTGTGCACGGGTACACACACAAAAAAAAAATGCAGTCGCTTGTATTTTTCAAAATTGCTGTCGTTCCATATTTGCATTCACACAGTTTATTTCCTAATTGAAATTCTACCTTTTATTTTTGTAAGTTTAGCAACGTTATCTAACACTGTTAACGCGCATAAATTAACATTATATATGAATTAACATTGTGGGACATTTATACTGCACAATGCGAAAATCTTTTATCTGAAGGAGACACATAATTTCTCCATACGAGCGTTCTCGGCATTTTCAACATTTTATCATTGATCGTAATGCACACCTGTGCACATAGAATTCAATTAGCTTGTGATTTCGAAATTACCTTTACTCCGTATCTGTATTTGCAGCAATTGCTGATTATTATTTGAACAGTGATTATGTGACGTTCGCTAATTGCTTGCATTGTATAGCGAGCGAAGAGATTGAAGGCCACCGCATGTTCCCGTCTCGTATTTTGTGTTTCTCCCTCGTTGTTTTTATTTGCGTTTAGATTTTTTTTTTTTTTTTGCGTGTAATTCTATAAATGATAATAACAAGCGCAATTTGCGAAGAATCATTACTTTTCAGCAAGATACATGCAAGATACTTGATATTTGATTGAAAAATTTACTGAATCTTAATGTGATATTTGATAAGTAGGTAAAAGTAGATACCAATGATGTGACTTCTCATTTGACACTTCGACGTTTTATTCGAACGTGTTTTGTTGCCACAATTCGCGAACATTATATAAATAACATTACATCGCGCGCAGAGTTTGAAAGAGAAAAATGAGATCTTGAAACGAGTGTGCGACGTCACAGGAGGGAGAAAGTTGTCGCGTGTGAATTTACTGATATTACGAGTGGTGTGATTCGCATGATTGGCATATTATGCGACGCACGTATCGTCGTATCGCAGCTTCACCGTGCAATATGTCTCAGTTTGCGACGCGGATAAGACCGCATCTCCTTGATTAGGCTTTATCTCGTCCACCCACGACGGCGACGGCGGCGACGCGGATATTAAGATGAACAAGCGTAACTCCCGCACTGTGAGACCATTACAGTAATCGCGCACGTCCACACCTCGACGGACTCGCCACCAAAACCACAATGTCCGCATTACACACACCACGTACACACACAGACAGTGTAAACAACATATCTTAAATAAATATTTCGCCCTAAACTGTCTCTACGTTGTCGTCTTCTTGCTTGAAACTCGCGCTCGAAAGAGACGCGCGAGATTACCGTTGAACGATAGTTTAAGTCGCGCAAGAACTGACGAAACGAGCATCCCAATATCTCGCGAGAAAATCCATAGATCCCTTCCGAAGCCGATTACTTCTTTGTATCTGTATTCGTGTAGTTTCGTGCTTTTTCGCGAAGCAAAGTTTTCCCACGTTTTCTTGCCGGGCGGGCGCGCAATTTCCCGCCGCGCGAGCAGATGACGCGGATGAAGCGCAATCGTCAAGATACAGCGGACTTCTCGAAGAAACACTTAGACGAAATACTGGCGCGATTCTTTGCTATCTTTCGTATTGTTGTTGTTCCAGAGACTTCATCTCGGCGCCGCGCGCGCAGCGTGAAATTTCCTCAGGCAGACCAAAGTGTTTCATATCTAGTATAAATATATAACTTTTTCCATTGCGTCAAATAAAAATACGTAACTTTACACACACATATACATGTACATATCACGTACGTTAAAACAAACATAAAAATTGTAAAATGTTATGTGTGCAAAAAAATAAACGAGTTATTTGTTCCCGCGTGAGTTTTCGTGTATCATAATTTTATCCTATTACGCGTTACACTCGTCTCTTTTGATACGACAAACGTGGGTGATGAACAAGACGAGATCTAATCTAGAAAATGCGGTCGAGTCAAACATAGTGGGGAATTAAGAACAGAATTTCCCGACCGCGCAACTTTACGCGCGTGCGAACGTGATGGTTTTATATTTGGCTAAAAGTTTACACGAGATTGCGCGTATCTATGTTTACAAGTTTATATATAAACACATATATATGTACATATATATACACACATTATTATGTACATATATATACACACACATTATTATGTACATATATATACACACATTATTATGTACATATATATACATATATATGTGTGTATATATAAACTTGTAAACATAGATACGCGCAACCGAACATTAGTCGTCAGATTTTTCAAAACATATGTTGCCTCGTGTTTTTCTCAATCTGTATAATAAATAAATCTTTAATCTATATATAAAATCTTTTTCTATATATATATATATATATATATATATATCTTTAAAAAAAACACGGAGCAACATATATTTTGAAAAATCTGACGGAATAATGTTCGGTTCTATTATTCGCATCACGTTGCGACGATAAACTTTGGCAGAAACAAAAGAAGAAGAGGGACTAGAATCGAAGCGGAATAATATGTGTAAAGGAAAAGCGGGCAAACAATGATAGCACGCGCGGAAAATCGTCTTATGACGCTCCACGTCGTTGATGCCACATCGGTGTTACACGGCGATTTCCATCGAGCGTAAAATTCGCGTTCTCTCTGTTCTCCTTCTTCCACTTTCTTCCGCGGCAGATGCAATCTTCTCGTCTACTCGTTACAAATCTCTTGTGTCGAGAAACACGAACTAAAGTTCACACAATGCGATAGAACACGTACATACACACGCACGCACACGCAGTATGGAATAAAGTTTTAAATGTAAGAGAAATAATAAGGTCAGTAAGAACCGAGCGCTAAGGGTGTACCTGCGAAATATTTTGGAAGTTCAAATTAAACACATTGTAATTCGAATTAAATTAAATTAAGTTTTTCGAAAATTGGACGCTTAGTTTGCACTTCTTTCATAAAAACAAAAATTTAAATATTTTCCTTATAATATTTTCTTTATATTTTTTATTTTGTTATTTTGTTCTTTTTTCTTCTTTATTCTTCTTATCTTTATTCTTCTTATTTCGAGAGTAGTTATAGTTTATTAACGATTCTGTTAGAATGATTTTTACTAATAATTTGCGTGAATATTTCAACAGCTCTTTGTACATCCCGCCGTTGGGATCGTTTCTGCGAAACTCTTTGTCGCTCGATTATTATACAAGTTTCCTACAATTCGCGAACTTCGTTAACGTAAATTCGCTTCGCAATTCACGCGAAGAAGACGCTTTGTAAACGCTTTTAAGGTACAAAACAATCGATAAATTTATAAATTATTCATAAACAATCGAGGGGAGAGACTATGCACTTATTTGTCTCGATCCTCTCGCCGTTTTCGATCCGGCGATCCTTTGTGCCGCAATTTGGCGTCTCCTGCAATTTATTTATCGAGTGTCCTCGGCGTCGCGACGTCAATATAGCGCCAATTAGTGTATTGAGCGTCGTCGAGCGCGAATCAGAATTTACCCCTTTCGTCTCAAAGAGGGCTTTTATGTGTTCCGCGAGAAAATGATAAAGAAGGAAGTTTAAACAGAAAAATTAAAATTCGCGGGATAAAAAAAGAGTTAATTTTAAGGAGAATCCGTCGATCGTAACTCTATAAGTTATTAAATTAAAACTTTGCTTTACCTATTTTTTTTTTGTTTTTTTAAATTTTGTTTTTATACATGACGTTTGGAGTTACTTAGGAAGTTACAGGTTTCTGCCGCTGAGATTTTTTGACGGAGGACGGGTGGAAAACGAAAGAAGCGAGAAATTAGTTTGTTACCTTGCTGAAAAAGCGATTGATAGGACGGCTGATTGACAGTTTCTTAAGAGAAGCGGCAAGGTTCTTTCAAGATAGCAAGATAGCAACTTTAAATTGAGTTAATTATCTCGGCTAATGAGACGAGCCAGCCGCGATGATAAGTTGTGTGTACGTAAGATACCTTCGTGTGTGCGCACATATGCGTGTGATGTGCAAAGAGATATAGAGAGGAAAATGGATGGATAGATAGATGTATAGATACAGACGTATAAAATAAAAGACAGACAAAATCGGAGAAAACTCTAAAATCATGAGTTATTTGATTTATTCCCCTTTATTACGTTTTCAGTTAATAGCCATGTATATTTCTTCGCTCTCGTGTTATCATCGCCTTATCGCTTTTTGTCGTGACAGAGCACAAATTGACGTCTTGAATAAAATATACGAGGAAACTATATTCGAACGATTCGAGCTTGAGCCGTTAGAACACCGCGAAGTTGGGTCAAATAGAACTAGATGGAAAAGATAAATTTGTGTAGATTTGCTTTTAAACAAGTCTATGCAAATTTATCTTCTTCTTCTTCTCGATTCAATCGGTCTTTTTTTTAATCTGTCATTTTTTTCCGATGTCACCGTTCTCGGTTTCCTTTTGAAAGAAAAGCGACCGGAGAGCTATGCGTTTATTAACGTCGTCGAATTTCAAATTCGTCGATCCTTCATGATCATTCCGGTCCTTTCTACTTGATCCTTCAAGAAGCTGATGAAAGTCAATCCAAGCGCTCTGTGCCTTCGTTCTGCCGAGAAATTGATTCTTTACGGCCGGTTGATCTCTGAGATATATATATATTTTTTTTTCCCCCTTCATTGTATTTATTCGTTTCCTTTCCATTTACCTACTCGCCGCGAATTAAAATCGAGAAAATATCGCGACCTACCGCGATGAGAACGCGTCACGACCGAGCGCGTATTGAAATTAACACTTCCGGAAATTCTCAATAAATACAAAGAGAAAATTGATAAATTTCCATTATTTTTTCTTCTGCTGCATACAGTGTGTGTGTGTATGCAGATAGGAAGTTGCAGCGGAAAGTGCGCCGCGCGTCGGTCATTAATGTTTACATTATTAATATTTGCATGATAATTGGCCCTGGCTGGCGCGCGCATTATACTTGTATCAAATAAGCGCGTCTCGCGTTGTTTGTTTACCAAACATAGATGTAAACGTCGGCGAACGTCCGTTTTAATTGCGCGAATTCGTGAACGCGCGCGCGTGAATACACACGATACATCTCACGCGGGTATCTCACGTGAAACAACGCACCGGCAATTTCATCACCGACCGCTAATTGCTCCGGGAAAATAACGCGCACAGCCTTCTTGTCCTTTTGCGAGTGAGATTATCTTCAAGATGCTTCTAATAGGAGCTTTAATTCTGTTGAATTAAATTTTTATGTAATATTCTGTGTACATGTAGGACAGGAAACATTTCTGCAAAGAATACGCGGACATGTAATATAGAGAGAGATTGTATCATCGAACATATATTATTTCGAAAATGGATGTATACATGTTTAGGTTGTCAAATCGCGCGAAAGAAACTGAACCACGAAAGTGTGACGGATACCGGTAAAGTTCATCGTGGGAGATTCCGGTCTAATGAAAGCAACGTCCATTCAGCGAATAATAATAGCCACAACAGATAAAAAGATCGATCGTCGAATCTCTTCTAGACGAGTAGAAGCGAACGAGAGCGTGACGCGCGAGAAACGCACTCTCCGCCTCGGATTTCTACAATATAATCTTTTCGCGATGTGGAATAGTTAATTTTTACGGAGAAAGGGAAGTGTCGGTCCATCGAGAAGCTGCGCCGGGGAATGAAAGTTTCATCGAAAACGCACTTCTCTTTCAATGATTTAATATTAATTTATATATTTGTTTTTACAGCTTTTCTCGCGGTCTTCGTGCGAAAGAGAATTATGTAAAAAATATACTTGTTAGTTTTATTAGGAAAAAAAAAAATTGATGCGCGAGAGAAAGGATGAAACGGCGAGAATTGTGGTCTATCCAAGCTTTCTTATGCAAACGGACGAGTTCTTTCTTTCATGTCGCGCCGGTTAATTGCATCGGCGCGTTTAATTGCGTACCCTTCCCGTAAAATGCGCCAGCCATAAAACGCGCGATTAAACGCGCGCCGATTCGTTTTGCCGAGTCCGCGTTCTCGTAAATTCGCGAGACCGCGTTCCCATGGCTTGCGGGGATAAAACATAAACACAGAATGTCGGGATCAATTTTATCATTTCAACAACGTACATAACAATAGCATATATTCGTTAAATTAGCATAAAACATAATGATAATAATAACATAATAATTGTGATATTTATTGTCGTACAATATATTTATGTTTTTCCTCCGCGTGCGTATTCTCTAACGCAAACATTTAACTTCAAGTTAATTTGTTTTTTTCTGTTAAAATAATTAAAAAAAAATTAAATAACGATTTTACGCGCGAGTGAACTTATAGAAACTACTTAGAAACGTTTCTTGTTTCTCGAAGAGACTTAAGATAAAGTTTGAATAGAAAATGTTTTTATCTCTCGAATTCTTCGAGTAGTTAATAACACGGTCAACCGAATGGCTGCGAGCAGCAGTCGTAACTCACTACATCTTTGCTAATGCGAAACGACATATACGCTTGACATTATGCAAATGAAACACCGCGAGAGTAAGATCGCGCTTAAGACAAGTAGCATAACTTGTTGCTGGAATTTGCAATAGAGTCGGAAGTGTTCGGCAAGTTGTATAACGTTGTGTCGACTTGAAATAAATTGATGCATCAGATACTTCCGACTTTACTCTCTTACTTTACTCTCGAGAAGACACTTCTCGTTATTAGTAATAAAATGGGGCTTGGAATTTAAGATTTAATATAGTGTATTATAGTGATTTTGAGTAATAAAGTTTCTTCCTTATACACTCGTAATTTAACAAAGTATCGAGCGAAGTATCTATTTAAAAAATGTTTTTATTTAATATTTATACCGTGGAAAATTGAATATACACACGCTTCGCATTCTCGGTCGAGCCGAAATTAAATAATAAAAATAAAATAGCGTAAAACGATTTATTAATTTGTCTGGCTTTCGTATCTCAGCGCGGAGCAGCCGCGACGACACGTTGATGGATATTGTCGCTACATGGTGGTCTGAATTAAACACTCTTATATGATGGATGCGCGGTCCACCTAGTGATTCGGATCGACGATGATTAATCGGCGCCATTACGCCCGTTTGCGTCCGCAAAAATTATCTCCGTGAACGCATCTTTTGTATTATCTTTACGCGCACGCGCGGTTGCGCGTTTGTTCGAAACAATCCGACAATAGCATCTGCGCTTTAAATATCGTATATGTACATACACATACTGTAGTTTTTTTCCACAAGGCCAGTGATAATGTTATCACAAATGATACGGTAATGTATGTACACGTACCAAAGAAAAAAAGAAACTCGTTTTGGAGACAATAAATTCTTTGTATCTTCGTCTATTGTCGTCGAAAGTACGCATGAATTCTCGTGTATAAGTGAAATAAAAGAAGAAAAGTTTTTGGACGTTTGCCCAATTACGTTCTATAAACCCTTGCCAAATAAAACGATGACAGTTTGCTGAGTGGCGTTTTACCGTTTGTTCACCAAGTGTGTGGTGTCTTGTTTTGCAGATGACTAATACGCGTGCAACACTATTAACTGGTGTGAATTAACTTCGAAATTAACAGCGCATAACGGATGCGACAGCTGGACCGATCATGGAGGCGAGATCGTCGAGAGGAATTGGTAAGTGGTGATTTTTTTTCTTCTCTCTAGATACTTTTATATTATTATTATTCGGGAATTTTTCGCTCGCGTTATTGCGTCGCCTTGTCACCATCTTGCAGAGAGCGAATCAGCTGACATTCTGCATTTTCTTTGTCTTATTTATTCTTCCGCGAAATCGTAAAAATGTCTTTGCCTTTAGTCGAGAGATAATTTCATATCTCGAGCGCGGCGACTTTGGAAGAGAACGAGGACGAGAATTCGTTCTCTGAAAAGAAAAAGATACAGCGTCTTGTGTCGGTAGTGACATACTGTTGAGAGATTCTCCTAAGAAAATCCGTAAAAAAAAACCTTTTTTTTTCTTCCGAGCCCTCGTAATTAAAGAAAAACGCTCCGCGTGAAAGTCTTTGAGATTTAAACAACCTGTGTGGGTTTTACGTCTCTATACTTTTTAACAGTAATATAAATTTACCAGTAGAATTTATTATATTGCTTTTTATAATAATAAACTACATTATATCAAGTTTTTTAATACAATAGTAAAACTAATTACGTAAAAATATATATATAAAATTCGCGAGATTAATACGCGAAGTAATAAATAACAAATACAAATGAGATTATAATTACGCGGAATAGGATTAATAATAAATTTTATGATTTTTACGATTTTCCGCGAACGCGAATATCTCGTTTGTCACGTCCTCTAACTTTCCAATTTCGCGTGTAAATGCAGTTTTTTCTCATCTGTTTACTCTCTTGCTTGAACTCGTGTGTTTCTACCTACCAACCCGTTACGCCCGCAATAGAAAATCTTACGAGCACTGTATATTGCGGAAATAAAAAGAACTTTATAAACATCCGAGGTAAATTAATTGAAGTGGATATGCGAGCACGAAAAATCAACTATGTACACACACATACACATACACACACACAGTCATGTGAAAAATTGTATTGCAGATTTGTGATTGTATTTTATTTTTTTTTAATTTCTACTTTGTTTTTGTTTCACGAGTTTTATTAACACAATTTTGTGCAGTAATATTATTATGCACAGTAACAAATTTTAATTATTATAATCCGGACACTTTGTACCTAATGTTTTCTCAGCCGCATCTTTTCGATATGTGTTTCTCTTTTTTTTTTTTTTTCTTTCCTAACCGAGAGCTCGAAAGCGTTATCGTAGATAGGCGGAGAAGGTAAAGACGAAGGGAAACGGATTTTATCAAACGACGTCGAAACATCCTCTGGAATTTAAGCTAGATGCTGTTTTTCTGCTCGCCGACGTTTCAATGAAACCAGCACCGGCACTCTTATGGGATTAGTATGTACTTTGCCCCCTTTCCTGCCTTTCTTCCCCCTCTTTCCCTCTCTTCCTTGCCACTCTGCCAACGCAAAATCAAAGATAAAACTGAATCCCCTTCTGTCCTTTGCCTCGGCATACGGTAAAAAGGGCACAAATCCCGCGAGATATATTCTTTGTCACGATTTTTTTTTTGTTGCGAAAAGGACAAAACTCTATCCGATACGAGTAATTAATTTGCCTATTTTGTGAATTTTTAATTTAATTGCACGTAGTGCGATATATTTCGCTCATTTAAATTGATGTATCAATATTATTCTCTAAGTCATTATATCTTCTCTCAAACGTGCAATGTGTACAAAAATAACTCGGTGATTTATCCGGTGGTTTTTAAAATGCAAATTAATTAATCATCGTCATAATCGGCATGTATCGTATTACGTCGCTCTCTGTCGTTTTATTACATTGCCACTTTATTCTCCTCGACACGACGTTTCAGAATTAAATAAATTTGCACGCGCTGTGATTAAGGTTTCAACTGCGCGCGCGCACGCGCACGATTATGCTAATTATCCTCTCCACACGTTATTGTTTCTTTCGTCAGAGAGCCATTCTCTATTACCTGTTTACGAATCCCCCTATTACTGCGATTGTGATCGCTTACGTCTCGTCGTGACTAACTAACGCGCGCGTCTCAACGAACGGGTGCGTCTTATGTGTGAGCGACGCTCG
Source organism: Pseudomyrmex cubaensis (assembly GCA_014825685.1). Lineage (NCBI taxonomy): Eukaryota > Metazoa > Arthropoda > Insecta > Hymenoptera > Formicidae > Pseudomyrmex > Pseudomyrmex cubaensis. The sequence goes on along the minus strand of QVOA01019498.1, from coordinate 65,616 downwards.
GCGACCCGGCACGAGGCCTGGCCTCTTGCATAATCCGCGACGATGCACACACGTGCTCGCGCATAAGAACGCATTATCCGCTCGGCCGTGTGTACACGCAGACTGTATCTAAGCCTTCGTCGTTGCGCATCCCGAGGACGTGCGGCACAACGATTTCACCGGCGCGCAACGCCGCGCCGCGCATCGCCGATTTCGCGAAGTCGTCGTGACGAGATAGACGCGACCGAGTTGAATAAGAATTACAGTCTTACGCGAGAGTCACAGAGCTATAAAAAAAATATATATATGTAAATAATTAAAATATTACGATGAATAAACTAATGTATTTTTGGAAGGTTATATTTTACTGCTCGGAGATTTGAAAAAAAAATTATTATTTTTGCATAACGCATACAAGCGGAAAAGCTATAAAACGCGATGCTTGTTACTCGACTGTACAGATTCCTCGTGTTTTTTTTTGCGCAGCATTTTCATTTTATTGCGTTCGAGCGTAACTCAGAAATGATTAGTATTTAATGGTCTTTTCGCGAGAATCCCACAGGGCCGGCTTCTAGTTGTAGAAACTCGGCGAATGTGTAATGAATGTTGAAATGTCGACGAGCTCGCGCCGACTTGTCTCGGGGAAAAGATTCTCCGCCGACAGGTTTCGCGGAAGAAAGCGAAAACTAGCCGCCGGACCGAAGTGCGAGCAAAAGTGCAAACGCGTATATTCACTGTCGTTTCTTCTCTCCCCCGTTGTTTTTCTCCTTTCCGTATCGTTGCGCCTGGTGACACGACAGAAAAATCAACGAGACTCGCCTGACGCCGCGAGTTTTCCAAAAAATGACTATTTGTACTTTCACTAACGCGGTTGTAAATGTCGACGCGATCAATTGGGCTGGTCTGATAGAAGCTCATAGTTGGTTCGGATTACTTTCACGCCTAAATCTTTCTCGCACATTTTCTCCATTGTTAAAATAAGTGTAAAACGCGAATATGTATATTTGCTAATAAAGTGATCTCCAAGACTTTTTGAAATATTCTCTCGAATATGAAAAAATTTCTCTTTTTCTCTTCCTCATCTCTCAAAATTTCGTTTTACGAGGTGCGATATTAAATATATTTTCCACAGTTTTCTTGGAACGCGTGTATTTGACGAGTGTTAAAGCGAGCACGGATCCGAAATGCATATTACAACATTCAAGCGAGCATCTTCTGTTCGACGCGGTCAAATGGCGTTAACGAGGCTACCCCGCCGGCTCTAAATTGCAGCTTCGTTGCAATTTTCGCTCTCTGGAAGATAACGCCTCTGCTCTACTCGCGCACACCGGTTATTCCGTTGCCAGCGTGTTCAGCTTTGCCGTGTTATGTGAGTGTGTAGATACGAATTTCGCCGACTTAATCCTTTTCTTCGCCCCCCTCCCGTGCTTACGTGTTTCACCCAAATTTTATCAAAGTATGATAAGAAGCGCTGATAAAATAAACGCTGATGAGAAATTTCCGCTTACACACAAGCTAATAACTCTTATTTATAGTTTGATTGATTCAATCTTATCTTTCAGAATCTCAAAAAATTTATATTATAATAAATAATCAGCGAATCTTCACGGTTTTTTATTGCTTTCGTTTTTTCACAAATACGACGTCAACGTTCCCTTTTTTTACGCATCGGCAATCTGATTTTTTACGGCTGCGTAAAATGGCGCGTGCCGTTGGCAGGCTCGTTATTCCCGTTGAAAAAATTGCACTCCAAGGTTTCTACTTTTTTGCTTGCGAAACAAATTCCGCGTGAGATTCAATAAGCGCGAAAGAGCCCAGTCAAGGGTAGGAAAGAGAAAACAAAGAGAGAGAGAGAGAGAGAGAGAGAGAGAGGAGAAAAATTTTGCAGGAGTTGGCATATAATCGAATTCCCCTTAAAAATTGCTTCTTTTAGTGCCTCTATTTTTGAGTTTAATTCATGTGGAAAGTCATGAATTAAATGTTAGGCAGTTTTCACATTTATAGATTTATAGATAGATGCCTTTTATATATTTTCACCTTGTTTTTTTTTCTCTGATCTAATTCAATTTGGAAAATTTATAAAATATTTAACCATGTTTTTTCATCTGTAAAAATTGAACTGAAATTTATGAAGTATTGTAAAAAAAACATACGTAGAAAAACTAATAAAATAAGAGTGAAAATAGATTACTAAAGCAATAATAATGTAGTTAATTATACTTTTTAATTTATACAGGAAAAGGGTGTTATTATATAGATGTGTATATAAATACAGCGAGTTTACATCATAAAAATCTAAAAAAAAGATATATTGTTATATAAATATACACACACACGTACATTATATGCTGACGGTTAAATTTTTTTATGGTTGATGCACAATTTTTTGTACGCTGGAGAAAAACTTAAAAGAAAATTATGTGTATATTAAGCTACATAAAAATGAAAATAATAAAATTATGATGAACAAAATATGTAAAATAACTCTGACAAAACGAAAATATCTATATTTTCCGGTCAATTTTACGCTCATTTTATCAAATCTAAAATTGTATCGTAAATGCATAATAACATATTTACAACAAAAGCTGTTGGTGAGATTTCAGTGACGCAAGAAATTGTATAAACAAGTAGCGATCTGTGCATCGTCGACGTGTATCGAAATATCGCGACTTGCGGATATAAATAAAACGAAAGGTCGCGCAAGATTGAACATTTGCGTGAGAGAGAGAGAGAGAGAGCGAGAGAGCGAGAGAGGGAGAGAGGGAGGGAGAGAGAATTCAAACATCAAATCAAATTCTTCACAAAATTATATAATTCAAATATCAAATTAAACTCTTAACTCAAAATGTCTTTAACAAAACATTCGAATTACACATTAAAATGGTCAAAAGTAGAGAATATCGAGTGTTCGGAAAAGCGATTTTTATCATTAATTTTTATTCCGTTATCATATAAAAATCGTTTCGTTCGAATCCTAGTGTCTATATGTATTATATACCTATGTAATGGAATGTCAATACACAGAGGAAAATGGAAAGGTAATCGGGAATGCATGCGCGATCTCGAGACTTCTTCTCCAAGCATAGCGTGCCGATAAGAATATTGAATTATGCAGCCGCTTCGATGCGGTGCCATTTATGCCGTACATATTATGTATACACATACGTACGTATAACAATATGTACGTTATAAAGTGTATATTAAATATAATTTATATATATATATGTATTTTTTTATATATACATAATATGCATATAATGTGTATATATAGTTATATACATATATAAAAGCCTGCATGCATCCCGTCGCCTTTATAGCGCGACTTCGCGATAACTGTAATGGCCACTCTCGCAATGCGAAGCACCCCATTACCGTCACTCTATTTCACAGTTGATATCCACCCTCCTTCACCCTTCCCTTAAAGAGCGCACCTTGACCCGGGCGATGCAACCTCCTTCGGTGCGAACGATAAAAAGCCGTAATGTGCTATTTCTACGCGCGAATCCTTTTATCGCTGCACCGCACTGTTTGGTCCTCGAGGAGCTATCGATACTGATCGTGGTACGGTGCGCGCGACTCAAGTGCGAACGATATTTTTCAGAAACGATAAGAGAATCTCAATTTTTCATAATTGTATATCGAAACGCAAATATCGAAACGTTAGTCAAACGCAAATAAGATAGTAATTAATTAAGATACGAAACGTTTTGATTACATGTCAAATAAATTTTTATATTTGGCAGCAGCTTCCATATTTTACATGATGGCTGCTCATTAAAAACGCCGATAAATATTAAGCTAAAATTGCGAAGTATTAAAGTATAGTACACGAAAACGCGGACCCCACAGAAGTAATTAAATATAATTCAATTAATTTAGTAAAACCGTATTATGAATAAATGTATATATATACTCGTTAAACATTTTATTTCTCATTTAAAGATCTGTTGATCATTTTCTTATCGAACTAATTGACATAAATACGATATTACAAATTGCAAAAATGTTTGTGCACATCTTTGGAAAAATGGCTGCGTACTGCCGCGTTTTTCGATCGTTAATATTTATCGGGTCGAGATATCGGTGATCTTTGTCCGGTCGTTTCGCTCGAATCTGCGATCCGAACAGGTACTTACATCGTGTAATACGAGTCGAGGTCTCGTAGTAAAAGTCGATGGCGTCTGAGGGTTGTTGCATCGAAGCTGAAGGTACCATTGAAATTCCGCGCGTCCCGCGATTCCGATATAATAAAGATACCGTGTATATACGGCCATTGACGTTTCTCCCGCGCTCAGGAGAAAAGAGCGCGCACACGCGAGGGTCTATAAAACCCTTATTCTCCCTCGCCGCATATTTGGAGATGTGATCGTGTTCGCGAAATAATATATGAAGCTCTCTCCGGGTGGTATTTCAGACAACCACCGATTTCCGGCCCTTTGCCTTCTAATAAGGACTCGCTAATTAATTAGCAATTAGGAGAATTGAAACTGCACAAATGCGGGAACTATTTGACGATATCAGCATTACCAAGTAAAATGTTCAAACGTCGAAATTTATGACGCTATAATCTCGTCGAGAACTTTTATTATTTCATAAAATTTTAAGTAAATGTCAAACTATTTTTCAGTAATTCAACTATTCTCTTCTATTGGAGATTTTTAATTGTGTCAAGTATATTTTTGTTATCTGGTTACGTATATAATATGTTGCAGACTACGCTGAATGATAAGCGTTGAGCCGCAATATGATTAAAAGAGGATAAAGGTAAGTCGACCATACGTTACGTCACGCGTTACGCGTTTATCCGATTTTCACACTCTAGAACACGATATAAATAAATATCAAAGGGACATGTGTGGTTCGCGTACGTGACGATACAACCATGTAAAAACACAGCGGATGCGCAGCGCCGTATAAAAATAACACTGGCCAGTCTTGTTATCGACTTGAATTACATGCGTCGGACCACGCGCGCGATGCATCACGACGCATCGTATAAAACTCACGATGCAACACGTTGCACATCGGCGTAATAATAATATACACATGTACGCGCGGCGGTACTGATGATGATAATAATAATGTTGATGATAATACTAAAAGAATGTTGATTATACCGCAACAATTTTCTAAAATCTCTCGGATTTAATAGAAAGAGAGAATTGCGCAATATGTGTGAGAAAATTTTTAATAGGAGAAAAAAGAGAAAAGGAAAGAAAACAATGTAACAAATTTATATGATAGATTGAAATATGATACGACGAATTGTAATGAATATACATATAGCATTAAATTGTATATAATATTGTAACTAAGAAATGCGGTTAAAGCGCAATTGTTTGTAAACGCAGTATTAATTTCAGCTTCTTACAACAGCTTCGTTCGTTTTCTGTTTCAGACGAGGCGAAGACGAGGACGCGCAGAGCGTCGCATTACCGCGCGTGCTTCTCGAGATCCAGATAATCTTTTCGTTCATTAAATCTCATCCGCTTAATTAAACAAGTGATATACTTTTTTCGGTGCGTTCTTGCGAGTGCGACGAAAGTGCAATCGGGGGCGCGTCAAGTGATCTATCGTATCTTTTCGTTGGAGACGCCGGCGCGACGCCGGATCATCCTTTGGGATTATCCCGAGCTCTGGCCGACGGGAGATGTTCCGGAAGTGCAGGCTGCAGCAACGCGACAGCAACTTCCGACCGCCCGATATACACAGATAGCGCGCGCGATCGTGAGGAGTTGCACGAGAGATCGAGATCGTTACGCAGGGGATCGAAGCGCGAAGGATTTAGATCCGAGAACGAAGAGAACGATGACGAAGATTTAAAAAAACTCGGAAAGAGGATAACAAACAGACCTTTCTGCCCGTCGAAAGGGCTCGACAATAGAAAAGTAAATCGTACTGAAGAAGTCGGCAGAGCGGAAGGTTTCTTCAGGAAAGCGCTGAGAGAAAATGTCAGTGAGGGATGCGATAAGTTGTTGAGAAGTATCAAGGAGAGTCAATCACTGCTGCTAAAGAGGAGTATTTACCGGAAGAAGGATGTTCAGCGAGATTCTTCGTCATTAAAGAAGGATATTCGAAAAGAAGCATTACTGTTAGTCGATCAGGCTTTAATATCAGAAGAAGAAACTACGAAGAGAAGCTTAGAAGAAAATAGCAAGAAGCGAAGTCGATTATTAGTGAGAAAGGAAGATATTCAGGGAAGTTCACCGCTGCTGAAGCAGGAAACTCAGGATAGTTCATTGTTGCTGAAGAGTGACGCTCGAGAAGAAGCGCTATTAGTCGAAAGAAGCGATGCAACGTCAGTGAAGAATAATTATCAGGACAGTCTTTCGTATCTGAAGAAAGAAGGGACCAATAAAAACGTTTACAAGAGCTTCCTACTGCCAAAAACAAATTCCGAAGAACTATTGACGCAGAAGGACATCGGAAAAGATCTAGTAAAGAAACATTTACCTAATGAGACATCGCGAGTGACGAAAAAAACTGTAGGAGAAACTAAATCCTGGGAGAATCTAACACGAAACGATCTTGAAAAGAGTCAACGTTCGATAGAAAAAAATGACGACATTTCGAATAAGAATACTTTGATTGATCCACTGATGCAATTGACAAAAAGAGATATTCATAAGAATCTAGAGATATCGAGAGATAGTTTTAGAGAAAAATTATTTTTAGTAAAGAAAAATTCTGAAGAAAATTCGCAATTGATCGTACAGAGTTCCTTGTTATCGCAGAAAGAAGACATTCCCGATGATCCGCAATTGCAGATAACAGATAGGACTGTCCAGTATAATTCTTCGTTGACAAAGAATCTTTCTTCTTTAGTTCGGAAAGAGAAAAACATTCCTGAAAGTCCGCCGTCGCGACTACTAGATAAAAACGTACAAGAAAAATCTTCGCGGACGGAGAATCTTCGATCTCCAGTTAGGAAAGTCACTTCTTCAGCTGAGAAAGAAGAAGACATTTGCGATGAAGACTCACCGTCGCAATTGATAGGAAACATTATTCGGAACGGTCATTTGTTGATGAAAAATTGTTATTCTTTAGCTGCGGAAGGCATTTCTTCGGCTGAAAAAGAGAAAGAATTATCGCAATCAACAGAAAGAATCGTTCAGAATGACCCTTCGTTGAAGAACTCTTCATTGAAGAATTTCTGTTCAAGTATCGGTGATGATCAGGCAGCGCCTGTGCGACCTTTAAGACACAAACAAGCCAAACGCGATTCAACAGATGTTCTTTGTCAATCTTCGATCGTTCATAAACGTTATTTTCCGTCGACGAACTCTCGACAGACTCTTCAGGAATCGGAGAAGGTGCGAATAGAAGAACGCAACAGTGCTTACAAGTTGAAGCGATCGCCTTCGCCGGAGGAGAACTGGCCGGGTCGAGGGTCGTCAGAGCCCGATAACAGCAGGTCATTTGATAAACACGATTCGTCGGTCGTCACGAAATGCAGACTCGTAGATTCGACATGCAATGCGAAACATCAGTCGATCGCGAAGCCAGCGGAAGAATATATTTCGATCTTTGAGATCTCTCGCGGCAAAAATATCGTGAATATTTTCGAAGAAAATTCGAAAACCAGCGCGGAATCCATTGAAAATGTATCGGAGCGTTCGGATCTCGAAGAAGAAGATTTCCCGAAGAACTTAAAGAATCCAATTATTAAAATAAACAACTCTACAAAGAAAACCCCGCTCTTTGAGATTGAAAAACCTAGTGAAGAATTAAGAAAACTCGATCCTATTACGATAAAAGACTCCGAAAATATTCTGACGAGTTTATCTACTAAGATAAACGTCAGAAGTTTACCCTTGAAGATAATCAACAGTATTGAATCTTCGTACAACCCACGACTGATTCAGAAGTCTTCCAATTCCGCAGATCGTCAATCGAGTGATCTACGGCTGCCGCTAATTGAGCAGAGATTACTGAAAGGCGAGAAGAGAAGCGGTTCGGCTGACAGAAGACCCCACAAAAGTTTCAAAATGAAACTGATCGTCAAACTTATCCGCATCCGCGACAAGGTGGTGCTCGGTCTGAGCGCGTTCGCCATTCTGTTCACGCTGTTGTTAGTGATGGATCTGCAGATGGATCTGGGCTACAGCGGCCATCATCTGACCCCGAGTCACGCTCGCGTCAGGGTCGGTGACCCGCCAGACGCCGATACCGTCTACAACAACTTCCGCCGGAAGTTCCTGCAGCGTGTCAATGGTAGCCGAGAGCAGGCGAATGGCGATTCAACGCCGGTCGTTGAAAAATCCGGGAAAAGCGAGACGATACCGCCCACGACAACGATGAAGAAGCACGACGACTTCGCGGACCTTGTGGAACTGGTGGTGAACAAGTTCGGGACGAACTTTGACGAAGGTGTGGTGAGAGTCAGTGGGGAAAATCACGCATATAATCCGACGATCGCAAACGTAAAAAAGATGGCAGCGAGGTGAGTAGCAGAATTGGTAGATATTATTATACCGTCTAAGATGATATCGCAAAAAATGTATATTGCTTCGATATCGATTAGGACGATGTCCTGAAGAAAGAAGATGAAAACGTTTTTAATTTCTTTATTTCATCTTTTTGTTTTCTATAGAGACGATTCGTCATTCGTGTGATTTGTTCCGAATGGAAAATATACTTTTTTTTTTTTTTGCAATTTCTGTCCTATACTGCACGTATACGGGTGTGATTCTCGCGTCCGATGTGAGCGCGGCTTTAGGCGTTGCGGGATGCGAGTCGGCGGCGCATGCACGAGTGCGTTTGCCGTTTGCAAACGTAATTATACCGATGACAGTCGGGACGAACATACGTAATCTCGACGCGCGCGTGTATACCATTTGCGTGTACACACGTACGGCGGAAGTGTTGTTGGTACAGGTGCACGATGTTCCATAGCGCCTTCGTGGAACGTTGTGGAATTACGTTTCGTTATAATCGCGCGGGGTTGGAGAACAGCGAGCGCGCACAAAGCCCGTTGTGTTGGATCCATTCGACCTCACTTCCGTCTCTGTTCCACGCGCGCGGATCATATAATTCCTCACACGTCTTTATTCTAACGATAGTAGTTTTGGGCGGCAAATCCTGTTGCGGGGAAACGCGACGGAACGCTCGCCGTTCGTTCTATACGGATTCGAAAGTAGATGTGGAATATTTCTGCTTCCCCGAGATGTGTGTCGAGATCTCGAATACCGAAACTGTTTCTCGCGATAAGATTCAAGGGCGGTTTTTGTTGATAATAGCGTGAATGTCGCTGTGAAGGTCGCTTTTAGTTTCCGCTACATTGAAACCGTGTGATTACATGACGATAACGGAAGCGCGATGATTGCAGTAGTCGCGGCGACGTCCCGTTTCCGCGATGACATGTAATTACGGGAGATACAAACGCGCAGAAATGGCGCGTGTTCAATAAAACTCGGACAGATGCGAAACAAATTAATTCCCAACGTATACGTATATCACACCTTACGAAAATCAATGGACACACACCGACGTTAATTCCTGGAATTACTTGACCTTTTACAGATGTGCTAAGTTTTCTCGAGTTAATTTTCGCTGCGAGAGAGACAAATATAGATAATGTTATTTCGTCGGCATTAATTTTCAAACGGACTTTATTGCGTTACAACTTGAGAACAAATTTTATATAGAATCGCGCAATGAAAATTTATAAAAGATTATGAGATTTCCCTTTGAACATCAACGCGTTTTCTATAACGCGTTTATATTGTCTTTATATTGTCATGTTACGCGCGTGCACAAGCAGGAGATCGCGTTGAATCATGGCGGATTACGAAGGGAAATGCGTCATCAGCATATGTCCACTCATCGTGTGTTATGTTAGCGTTTCTCGTCATCTCTCGTGTCACCTTGCGGCGCGGATTCTCGGAATGCGAGTTGTGCAGTCGCCGCAGACGGTGACAAATTTCAAAAATTTCAACGCACAAACAATCCCTCTGCATTCACAAAGTTCAGTTTGCGTAATTATAATTTTGCACATTACACACACGTATGTAGAAATTAATTACTATTTAAATTGTCATCAAAATCTGTCAACTTCATTAACAATTGTCGACTCTAATGTATCTATAATGCTTGTTTACTTGTTTGCTGACCTCTTGATTATGATTGTTTGCAAAAATATCCGCACACCCGCCCGCGATATTGACCATGTAAATAATTAATTGATCATTAAAAGTCGTGATCACCGTAATGTGAAATTGCGCTAAGCTAACAATTTGTAAATCAGTGTGAAACGATATTATTGATTTTATTAATAGATGTGTGTCGAAACCATTGGCTGATGAACGGTATTTCGAATGCGGTAAAATGGCGCCTTTGGGCTCATCTGCGCCGCGCGCGGTTTATCGCGAAGGAAGAAAGTAGTGTGTACACCGCCCGACTTTTCAGGGCTTTGAAACTTCCCTCAATAGGCCATTTTGTCGCAGAAGTGCATAGGGAGAGGCGCATAAAAGGGAGATGCGTCTCAAATATTTGAGGCTAAGAGAAGAGCGGAAGATATAAGCTATCTCGGAAATTTAGAGCGTCTAACGGGTGGCGGTGAAAAAAACTCCCACGCTCTCTCGCGGAATGGACGTTCGTGTGTGGGATCGGAAATGATCTCGATCGGGGAGAGGGGACGAATACAATACCGATGTCGAGAAATGAGAAGAAAAAAAATACACGCGCGCTATCAAATCGCCGTCATCTTGTCGATTTAACACCAGCGCTGCGAGATATAATTGCCGTCTATTGAAATGCGAAAGTCAGCAGATTAGATCGCACGATAAAATTCCATCTACGGAAAGCTGAACCTCGTATCAAATTTATCTGATATACTTGTCTAAAGTGTCTCTCGACTTCAGTTTTTTCGACTTTATTTATTTTAACACGAGTTATACATTAAGTTACGACATATACAAGCAAATGAAAAAAACTCTATCCGCGATCGTTCTTCGGATATTTTTCCGCGACGATCCGACGATGCAACAGGTAGGCACTTTTCCGCCATCGCATCTGCCTCTGCGTTACTCGCAAATTTAATTGTTGCCAAGAAAAGTGTAACGCGCCAGCGATCGTTAAACGTCACACGGTTCGACGGAGCCGCCGCATTTCTCGGTGCGACATGATTTATGATGCATTTGCATTGCTGCCATGTTAACCTTAGAGACATAATTGAAAGGATACGAAAGTAATAAATTAGTGCGGTTAAGAGATGTATCGAATGTAACGTACTCAATTCGTGCAAAATAATTCAATTTATGTAATTTGCATTTATTTTTGTGTGACGTAACCGGATAAGATAAGATTTTTTTTTTCAATTGATTATTATTTACATATATCGAAACATATGTATGCATTTCTCTTTCACCTGCCGAGCAAGCGAAAATGAGCCTTTAATCAACTATCGCGTGTTCATATTTAATGCGTTTCACGGTACGTTCAATCGATCGCATTTCTAACGAGCGCTACGATCGTAAAAACAAAAGTTGTAGTCCCGCTATTCTATACGAGCTAATCGCACGAACATAAAACTAATATTTTTCAACGAAGAAAACACGAAATCGATACGGGACTTAATTATAAAACTGTCGTCTTTCATTTTTCGCCAACGAGTTTTATTAACACGTCATAAAAATCGCGCGATATTATTATATGTACATGATATTCAATGTGTACACATTGTATAGAAATGTATATTACCTATGACGCCGGTTTTTCTCGGTCAATTATCCATTGGACACACAGTTATATAATTGCGACATGCGCAGAGATAAACAGGATTATATCGTATCCACGGAACTGGACGTACTGGAAATACCAGTCGTACATTTAACTGATACGTATGCATTTATACGTACATATATATAAATACGTATATATATTTCCCGTCACGGAACTAAAATAATTTATTAAATCGAATCGGCCGGTGAAAGAAATCGCGCGACCGATGCGAGCGTGTCTTCGAAAATATTTTAAATTTCTATATTTATATGAGAAAAAACATACAAGAATATATTTTTTTCTTAATCTCCTTAACGCAGTCTACTTATTTAATCATCCGTGTAATAAATGAAACCAATAGTTTAATAATGTTCGCTATAATATTTTGTACATGCAGTGAATTTGATATTTCTCGTAATGTGTACGTGGTGGAAATATAATATTTCTCCGTCGTCGCGTGTGTCAAGAACATCGCGAAAGTCCGTTCCGGCCAATTGCGGATGCGCGCGAATTTATTGGCGCGAGAGGAACAATCGAATTCACACGCGAGGATGTAGAAACGAGCAACGGGAAAAGCCACGACGACGGGAAAAATCGTGTCACGGTTATTGGGTCGCGTCGATGTCTGTCGCAAACTTTTTGCGGCGTTCAACTCATTTCGAATAATGAATTCCTCAACAGGTTGAAAATTACGTTGATTATAAGAAAACATATTTTTTGTACAAAAGCATAAATGAAAAGAAAAAGCACGAAGTTTGCGATAAAATTAATTAACAATCCTTTTTTATACAAAATATATTACGTAAGATAAAGAAAAAAAACAATATCGATATTGCATAAAATTTTCTATTATAACGAAGCGCTATTTCGATTTATCGTCCCCATATTAATTATTGAAGATTCTAAAGCCAGCAGACACGCTTGTTATCGGAATTAAATGATACGGTCGATCGGTGATGTCGTCAACAAGCACGTCGCCTCTTATCACGGCTTATCAAATAAGAAAGATAAAATTAACGACCGATAGACGAACGTCAAGACGTTCGTACATTGAGCGTCTAAACATTTTCAGTTACTGTTAGCTGCGTTACATCGAATCGATGACGTTTTCGCACATGCGAGGCAACAGCAAAGCGAACTGACCGCAAAGTTCACATAGGAAATTCAACCTGTATAATTCTGTCGCAGAGTCTATATATTATCGATCATTTATAGATCCTCTTCGCCGATCGCGTGCTTTCTTACTTCGTGTTTATGTAGCGCTCGTCAGTCGTCACACGTGCACATACGCGAAAGGAGGGAGATCTATAGGATTCGCAGATCGCCGGATCTTCGCTTGGTTAGTTTCGGTTTATACACAATGAGCCGAAATTAGGTCAATAGCAGACTCTCTGTCTGGTCAGTTTCCGGCAAACAGAACTGCCTGTTCTCTAGCGCACCCGCTTTGCCTGTCCAAATTGTCATACGCGATCGGGATTAAAGCAAAGAGAAACATGGGAAATTGATTTTGCTTCTACCAATATTGAGAGAGAGAGAGAGAGAGAGAAAGAGACAGACTACATCTCAAAATAATCGAAGAGGTGTACACACAAGAGATACACATTTCGAATCACGATACACATTTCCGCAAAAAAATTTCTTACCTCTTTCAATAATTTGAATTTTTCTTTGAGTCTCACAAATCCCAATATTTTTGAATTTTTCTCATCTTATCTTCAATATGTACATAATGTTATTTGTCCCAAAATGCATACGTATGTATACGAAGAAAGTCTTTCACTTTCATACGTGTGTTAGAAAGAAGAGGAATTAGATCTCGAAGGGGTCAGAAGAGGGGGGAAAAGAGAGGAAGAAACAGGGAAGAGGGACCGTGGACCGTGGGTCGTTCCGCTCTGGAAAATGCGCGGAGACGCATTTCTCTCTCGGGGAAAAGCCATTTTCTCGGCTCTCGTGCTGTGCCGCCTGTTTACCCCGCCTCGGCTCATCTATAATTTCTATCCTCGCTTGTTTACGGCATCGTGTCTCGCAGCAGCATCGTGCGTTCGGCGTTTTTATTTCTGATCGGTCCGATGGGACGAACATTGAGAAATTTTTCTGTGGAAAAATTCGTAAATTCACGGCCAACGATTTTTTCCAATCATATTCTCTATTTGCGCGCGAAATCGCAGATCAAAGACACTTTCGCGCTTTCGGAAAATTAATTCTGACGTTTGCATCTTTTTTTTCTTAGCATCGAATGTGTGACTTACGAGAAAAACGTGATCCGAAAAAATAGCAATTTAATATGTGGAATACAAGTATATCAGATAGAAACCAAATTTAGAATAGCGAAAAACTTTTTTTACAAATTAGAGAAGATTGTCCGTGGAACAGAGTACACACAGTAGTCGACGACTATTTTTATATAATAGTTTCAATCTTTTAATCCTTTCATTACTTGATGGCGTCTCGTAATTCGCGTAAAAATTCTCACGGAAATGATCACGTACGCGACCGGCCAAGTCGATAACATTTTTCCGTAGAAAAATTTCGTTTCTCTCGACTGAAAGCGCGTTATATCGTCTTTGATAAGCTGAAAAGTACGTTTGTGTGCACCGCAATAAGCTTGTTTAACAATATAAATAAATAAATAAATATATATATATGTATATATGTGCGTGTATATGTACGTGTTTTTGTGCACCCGTGAATCAATATTCCGACAGTCGATTTTTATTCATTTATATCGCTCTCTGTCAAGATGATAACAATGTGTTATTAACAGTGAAGTGTAAAGGAAACAAACAAAGGCGCTTAATGATCGATACTTAAACTTTTTGGACAAGAACCTGCTTAACGATAAAAGTTCAATTAAATGAAATAGGGCGACGAGAGAGGACGGTCACGCTATTGTTACGCAAAACAATGACTTATTCCCCCAGCGACGGGGTCACGGCCTCTTGTAGCCTCTCTGATAGCGCGACTATGGTTGTTACACGATAACGTTTACACGGTGTAACCCTAAGGGAAATGCATGCCAACGTTTCCCTTGCAACACACTTCGTGTCGCGACGACAACGTGGTCGATATTACGAGCAAAACTCGTTTCAAAGACGTCTGCCATATTCTTCGTTTGAAACGCGAGCAAATTGAGTTCGAAGAATTAACGTCTCGATAATTGGGTGCAAAATGGTGAAAATCGTGTCATGCAAATTTAAATTGACCTTCTTTCGGTATGTCTCGGAGAAAGAGAATTATAATAGTATTATATATTACCGCTCATAATCACGTTTTCGTCAAATATGAGGAGAGAGAAAAAGAGAGAGATTCTTGAAATTTATTTTATCTGCTCCTTCTCTCTCTCTCTCTCTCTCTCTCTTTCTCTCTTCGCGTAAGATCTGTTCTTAAAATACACTTTTATATCTACTGTGTCTTTCGGCGCCGGAGAGAAAAAGACGCTAGAAAAACGACGTTTGAAGGATTTAAATATGCCTTGCAACAACGCTTCCTGTCACCTGAATTCACCTGCTCGAGACGCGAGTGTGAGGTCGTTAAATTATTTCATCGGGAACGGCAAACTCTCCTTTCACACTTGTGTGTATCGTATCCGCCGTCATTGACAATTCGCGTATGTGTACATTTGCACTTGTATCCGTGCGAAAACGCAGCTTGCTTTTCTATTTAATTTTACTCGGCTCGAATTATTTTTTTTATATAATTATAAGCTTTGCTTTATAATTATTACGTTTGTTTTATATGCATATTATTATATTTATTATCTTATATA
The DNA here is from genome assembly GCA_014825685.1 of Pseudomyrmex cubaensis. Taxonomy (NCBI): domain Eukaryota; kingdom Metazoa; phylum Arthropoda; class Insecta; order Hymenoptera; family Formicidae; genus Pseudomyrmex; species Pseudomyrmex cubaensis. Next base: position 50,147 of record QVOA01019498.1, on the reverse strand, counting down.
TCGTATAAGTATAATATGTATCTTTTTGTATTAATGACGTTTTGATTAAGAATTTTTATGGAGCGCAATGTCGTCGTATTGTTATATGAGCCACATCAATAACGAGGAGTGAAAGAATAATAATAGTACTTGAAATAATTAAAATCGCTGGCACAAAGTCGGTCAACGTTAATCGTGTTTAGTAAACGTTCTTTCGCAATCTGCATTCTACTATAAATACTATATGCTATAAAAAAAGACAATTTTTTTAAACTTAAAAAGTTAAGGAAATGTATATTTATACATACGTATAGTAATAATTAATTGTGTCGCTTTATTCGGAATTTCGAATAAAAATTTCATTACATCTGATTTAAGATAAAAAGTGCAGGAACAGATTGGGCGACAGAAATCGACGCGCGTGTACACGTATATTCGGGGGATAGAATTGAGGAAGTGACATCTCGGAATCCGCGATTCGCCATTGATATCCTCTCACGGGATTGATATTCTCTCCGGTGGCGTTGCGGTGATATTTCCTCCCACCGTGGCGAGATCACGTGAGAAAGTGCATCGTATGCATTATGCATCGCAGCAACGGACGGATGGACGTCACTTGAGAATCTCTTGACGTGGACCGCGTTATTTTACGGAAAACTATATAAAATCGCTTTATTCGGCAGGAAATTCTACCGGAGATCGCGCATTCGGTTCTCGGAAAACTTTGAAAAATCGAAAGTCGCCGTGTTTTTAAATAAAAATTGAATTACATTAAAAACATAACGTTATCTTATTATTATAATAAATTATTTAAAAAAAAAGATAGTTATGCGTATTTGTATCTCTTTGTCATTTGACAATTTATTCATTTTTATTAAATAATTATATATATTCGTTTTTTTTTATCTTTTCTCTATATATATTAATTAAGTATATATTATATAGTTTATTTATTTAATAAATTAATAAATTCGCAAACTCAAAGATCGCCGGCTTATTGGTTCGTGTTCGTATTAACGAATTACGCCGGGGACAGCGCCGGGTACAATCTCGTTCGCTTTCGTTCTCGATATGCACGCGATCGCTAATGCAATTTCACGGACGTATGCATGTGCAATAACGAAGGCTTAGGTCAGCCTTTCATGTGTACACGCCGCGACTGATTACGTCTTGTCCATCCGCGCAATTCGCATTAATTCGGTTTGCCGTTTATATTTTTGCACATCCCCTTCGTATCCTCCGCGTGCGTTCCCGCCTCTGATTACATTTCTGGTTGCGCGCGAGTCTTGGTTATATCAGAGGCACGGCGAACGAGCGGGAAAACATTCTCATTATCGTTTGATTATCTAATTGCACGTTTTATTAACGGGAATCGAAGAATTCGCCGAGATTTGCGAGAATCTTCCGGAAAACTCTCCGGAAACTAGGGGATCTAAGTATCCGCGAATCCAATAACACTACCAGTGGAAACCTCTCGTTTCTGAGCTAATTTCGGGATCGCTACGCGTTATACATGAGAACCAGGCTTAAGACTTAGTCTCGACGGAGTTCCCGACATCGACATCGAGAAAGGAATAAGGAGGACGAAAAGGGGCGCGGGGAAGAGGAATTCGCGGATTAGTTTCGCTCGCACGTGTGTTCGTCGGGAACTCAATCTAGAGATTCGGTTTGCAGTTCGAGAGACAGGACGACGTCGCGACGACGACGACGACGTCGTCGCCGTCGATGTCGAAGCCGTCCCGGAAGAGAGAGAGAGAGCGAGTGGCCTAATCATGAAATCCCTAATCAGCCGTCGCGTTTGTTCGCGGCTTTGACGGCTTCCGAAACTTCAGGCTTAATAATTCGTTCGGGGAAAATTAAGTTTAGAGCTTTAAGTTGAGAAATTTAAGGAATAGATTTAATTAAATATTGTTTACTTTCTTTTTTTTTTTCACGTTTTTTGAGATTTCGGACGGAGAGAAGAACAGATAGTTTTGGTAAACAGATGTTTCAAAATCTGAGAGGCAAGTTCGCCGAGTATTTTGTCAAATAGTTCGTCAAATATTTGACTTTCGATCTAGACACCGCACTTCAGAGTTAAAACGAAATCCAACACACAGTTCTTGCGCGAAAATGTTTCCATTATATACTACACCGATAAAGTCAACTCAGGTTTGAGTAAATTATCCGTCTAAAAAATCTATTTTTTGTTCAAGTCTCAATCGAACACACAAACAATCATGTAATTAGTAAAGTCTCTTTCTCCCAAAATTAGAGTTTTTGAAGAATATAAATTTTCTTAAATTAACCAACTTTAAAAAAAAAAAAAATACATAACAAAAAGTTAGTATGTGTATGTGTTTTGTATGAATTTATATAAAAACGTGTCTGTGGGGGATAATTCGCGACGGTGAAAAATCCTTGCCTAGAAGTCGCATCAACTTTCCGCCTTCAAGAAAGATGAAGGAGCATCATAGCGGAGTCGTTGTGGCATACTAACCACTCGGGGTGGCAGGATATAAATCTCTTCCGTGTTATTCTTGGGCCACTATTCAGGCCCAAACGCTATTGTGAATTAAAATATAAAAGACGCGATGATTATACACGTACTTTGAAATTAATAAAAATAATAAACTAAATTAATCCGATTAAACATTGATAAAGAATAAAAAATATCAATATTTATAAAGATATAAATAAAAATTGAAATATACAAATATACAAATTAAATTTTTTAATATGTGAATTAAAATTTAATTATGTATAACATTATATTATTTTACTTATAAATATATTTACTTGACATTTCTCGACACCCGATGGAAGAATCGAAAAATCGGTACGTGGCTGAAAGTTTCACCAACGCGACGATATGATGATTTATTTAGCGAAAGTGGCGGATTTTTATTGGAAACACGTCGTAACTGGATATCGACAAGTGCTCGGATTTTAAGTTGGGAGGAGAAAATAGGGTTGGGGGCACCAGGAATGGCAGCGAAAAGGTCATGAGATGAATTTTAATAAAAGACTGCCGATGTGCCCGGCAGTAAATTACTTGATTTAAGTTGGATGCCGGGGAAGTTTTTTCACAGTAAGAATTTAATAACAAATTGTTTTTAAAAACCATTATTTGTAGGTTGCACAATCACCGACATACATGTTAACAATGTGTATAGAATTTAACTGCGATATGTTTTATTGTTACAAATGATTATAAACTCTTCTCTCTGTCTCTCTCCATATTGTATTTGTAATTTAATTTTTGTGTAGCGCAAGATGCTTTTTTCATTTGCACATTTAAAAACATTTTGAAGAAAGAGCGCGGTGTTACGCGTGTACGCAGGAAGATAAACGAAGAATGTCTCCCCCATATCGGGGTAACTGCTTTCTCACCCTCAGGATCATAAAACGAAGGTCGAAGGCTATCGTCGTCGTGGACGCCGTTCCATGCATTTTAAAACGGCCGAACGAATGCCTACGAATTATGTTTTCACGATCCTCACGGTTTTGATCCTCTCTCTATGTACCCTCGTCTCCCTTCGTCCTATTCCCTGAGGGCTCGATATCGCGCCATAAAGTTGCGACGATTATTCTCGCGGAATGTCTCATCTCGGGAAAACGATCGCGAGTGAAACTCCAAATGACGTATCGCGATTGTATTCATATGGTTTTATATATATTTTACTCTCTGTGTCTCTTTTTCTCTTTATATAAATTCGGAAAAACCTACAAAAACAGTTTTCGTGTTCACGTCCACGTCGTATTGATATTTATGCACACGTGACATTTTCTGTATCTCTTTCGAACCGTTTTTCGCGTCTTATTCTTTTACCGTGTCGTATTAAAACAAGAGAAGAATAAAAAGGGGGAATGGTGCTTTTATCGCTCGTTCTCGTTTTGCGCGGAAATATTTGCTGCGAATTTTTACAACACCATGAGCGTGTTTTCAGAATCGATTTACGTTCGACTTTTTTTTTCACGATGAAACGTTATCGCCCAATTCGCTATTAAAACCTACTGCAATCTATAATAAATATCGGAAACTGAAGAATTTATATTTCTTTCCATATGCCATTTTTTACATAGATATCTCTATATAGAATTGCATATTTTGAAAAAGTAAAAGGCTATATAAAAATATTTTGAATAATTATTTTCGAAAGAAAGAATATTAAGAATATTTTAATATTAATCATTTAAAATTTATATGACCGTAACTTTTTGTCGTATATCATCTCACGCGTTTTACGTGAAAAAAAAAAGATGGTATTGAGGGGGAAAAAATATTTTTGCTTCAGGAAAAATAGCACGACTTTGGAAAAGTTTCACTTGCAAATCTCGAGGTTGGAGTTATACCCCGCGGACTCGAAATATGTAGACCAGTTGCTTCACGAGATGGCAACGAAGCCGATACTTCATGTTGGTAAGTAATATGTACACTTTCTGTCTTTGTAAAATTTGTCAGAATATAATTTTCTTTTACATATTACAATTATGTTATAATTCTATAACTTATGGCTCTGTGTGCGGTCTCGAAGATTGCGCGAAAGAACGGACGATTCTTTGAATTGCGAGTAATAATATTACGAAGTTAAACAAAGAAAAGTGAAGAATCAAAAATTATAATAAGACAAGTGAGTGGAAAACTTTCGCCAAAATAATTAAACTTCCGCTCCAATTTCGTCGATTAAGAATAACGAACGTATTTAATTAGTCTTGTTAATTAGCTTAACTATCCAAGATGATGGCAATTAAACTGGCACACTATTAAGTAAGTTATGAGATTTATCATTTTACTATCATTTCAACTATAAAAATATGTATGATTGTAGAATATTGTAGGAGAAGATATAATTCGAACGCAAAGTGTGACGCAAAATCGATCGCAATATATGCGGAATAAATTGTTTTAAATTATGTAAATATATAAAATATCAATAAAGTTACGAAATATTCAAAATTTTTCTGCTCAATTTCACGAGAATTAACTTTTACAAATTACTTTTGATTGCAATATTAAAAGCAAGTATTTTTTAAAAATATTATTTGCTAAGGAACACGACGCGATCACACTTGTTCATATGAATCTCGTCACGTTTTTCGCTGCGGGTATTGATCTCTCCCGCGTCTGGACTGTCTGTCAATGTCGTAAATATTATATACTTAATTCGTGCCGCAGACGCGGTAAATGCTTCATTTGGCCAACGACGATTTATCGCCGTCCGCGACAAATTATTGACTTGCATTTCTTAAAGCACACGTGTACAATTTAAGAACCGAACAAATCGGTTGGCTCTCAATATCGTGCATTATAAAAATTGCTTCATTAATTTTTTTTTATGACATTATCAACGTATTATGTAGATTTATTTACTGAGTTGTTTTTTCTCGTAGACGTTTTAATTTATTAATTAAGTGAACTTTGTGATACGTTTAAACATTTACTGTTTGATTTGTTGCAGTTCAGAAGGAGGGCGGCACGCAATTAAAACTCGTCATTGATTACGGCGATAACATGCAAGCGCTGTTTAAACCAATGCGGTAAGAAAGCGCAATTAGTGCACTCAAAATAAATCAACACTTCTGCCTCCATCCCTTCAGCCTCTTTTAGGTCTCGAGATTAAATCATCTGAGACATTTGATAACATTTTGATTCCACAGTTTTATTCGATATATCAATCAAATATTTGCACCAGTACGTTTGCAAAATTTAACGTATCGAACATACGTGAATTATTCGTAATAGAAACAATAGTAATTATCGGTGCGTAAGAACGTACTATATACATATGCATCGAATAATAATAATTATTATTATTATCATCACTATTATAAACACTCGGCAATGTGCGTGATTATGGCGTTAATTAGCAGCGATCGCGTGCAAATTACGAGAGAGAGGTCAGCTTTCGCGACTCGCGCGAATGATGGCAGCGAGACCACAGAGTGTCGCAAAGTTCTCTCGGCGTATCTTGGGGTCGCAGGCAAGGCGGGCAGGCAGCGCGCGAAATTACTTCGGCAGTTTGTCGGTGACGTTCCCGCGGGACGTTGCCCCGATAGCGCCCAAATTAACGCCGAGAAACATTGCCGGGGAATCACCAGCTCGAATTTACACATAATCTATTTGCAAATTTACAAGAGCGGCTTTCTTTTTCGCGTCGAGCCGCCCAATTTGCTCCTCCAAAGTATTATATAGACAAAGTATTAGACAAATCGGTCTAAAATGCAACGCTTTGAAATGTTCTCTGTTAAATAAATAAACACCGACTTTCTTGGAGAACTTTTGTGAAACTCTCGGAGGAAACTTTTTGCACCGGTTGAATCATTAATTCCATTTTTAAGCGTACCTATTCTGGTAATCGGATTTCATATCAGATTTTGAAAAAATAAAAGAAAAAAGATATCGAGAGAATAAAAATCAAATTTCTAGGACACCTTCGCGAGTCATTTCTGATGTCCCGAAAAGCCGAGATTGATAACGTCCGCCGCAAAGCGGACACATAATCACTTCTCTGGTCTCGGTCTTTTTTTTTTTCTCACTGACGAAGTTACGCGGATCGGATTACGAGCGCAATTACATAAGTGGTGTCTCGAGCGCGAGCCTCGTGCCGTGAGAGAAACACTCGAGCAACCGCTCCTCCTCCCTCATCATCTCCCACCACAGCTTCGTTCTCATCTTCCTTTTCTTCTTTTCCTTCTTAAATATCGCTTTTCCCGCAAATGATACGTCACATACACTATTGTTTCACGTTTCCGACTACACGTGACTTTTTGCGCGACATCGTATCAAAGATGATGACGTGACGACTTCAATTGAGACTCGATTGATCCGTTCGACCCGTTTCCATTTCTAAACCTGACAACTCTGTAGCTTGTATCCATATATTCATAATTTTTATAATTGCATGTGTCCATAATTTTTAAATCACTCGACTCATCTTTTCGTGTTTATTTTCAAAACAGTCACTAGTGTATTTTTTTTAATTCTAATTTAAAATGTGTTAATTTTTTTTTTTATATTTCGAGCAACTCGGACATTTCCGTATCAATTGTTCTCTACATTTTTCTACATTTCCGTATCAATCGTCACTTTGTAACAGTTAACATTCCGAAAAAGCTCCGGGCACACCAAGTAGAGAAGTAGCAACAGCGCAATATCTGGAAAAGGAGCGAAATTTTCAAACAAGCCTCATATCACCCGTCTCTCTTCTTCTCTCCCTTTTTCTCTTTTTCTCTCGGTAGTCCACACGAGCCCTTTAAACTTCCAGTGGGCCGAAGATTCCACGATAAGTGGCCGCCGCTCGCGCGCCGGCTTAAACTCCGGTAATAAGTTCGCCAATAAGTTCCACGGAAAGTTTGCGACCCGCGAGGGCGGCGGGAATTTCGGCGAGATGGCGAGCTGGCCGCAATAAACTCTCGTTACTCGCTCGGACAAAATTTGCTCAATCTACGGAGAAGAGGACGAGGGCATCTTTTTTTTTTATGATACATATATTCTTCCTATATATACGATTGTTATTTTTATACGTTACAGTAATTTTTTTTCTTTCGTCATTCTCTCGCATTCGCGCGCGCGGTATTATCGGAATAATCACATTACAAACAGTAATCATATTCGGAGAAGCCGCGATATTTTACATGGAACGTTTTCTTGCGCGCGCGAGGTAATGATCCGTATTTTCGGAGCACTAGAGAATTCCGTTGATATTTTCGCAAGCATTCGCCGTCTTATTATTCATAGTAATTTATGTTTGTTCACAAAAAGAAAATGGACAAGATATGAGAAATGTATTCGATTAGGAGAGATCTGAAATTAGTCAGTTGCTCGATCGATTTGATTTTCGCGTGGTGAATTTTTCCGTTGTTTCCACAGGGGTCGATCGGATCCCGGTCGCGAGATTCATGCTCCACGCTCGTGCTTATTGTCCTGTCTCACGTGTGTATATATATGTATATACATATACCGCTCGTAAAACCCGCACCAAGATCACCGGGTAAATATTTGATCGCGCTCGAGTTTGCGGAACTCCTGAAGCTCTCTCTTCATCCCCTCTCTCACCCCTTTCCTCTCCCTTTCTACCCTTCTATCCTTCTTTTCCTTTCTCTGCTCCTCTCGAGAGAGATCCTCGAGAGAAGCTCGGGGACCAATAAAAGCCCGGGCATTCGCATTGTCCCTTTGCTGCACTTCCCTGGCGAATAATTTTGGTGTCTTCTTTTTTTTTTTTTGTCACTTGGTATTCCACCTGTGCATTGGCATACGGTGAAATTTATGGGATCAGGAGACAGGCTAGATAAGATATCGTATATTTTATCTGGATCCGGACTGATGTATTTGACATGTTGATTAAAAGTTTATTATATATTTGTTTTTGTATTTAAAATAATTTTTGGGCGAAATACTCAATTTCTCTCTTTCGTAAAGTATTTTGATAATCTCGTTTCGTTGCGAACGATTACGCCAAAGAGCGGGGGATAATTATCAAACAACGAGCAACTGATAACGAGCGTGGATTTGTAACAATTATTATATTAGGATCGATGCATATGTATTGTTCAATTATATTAATTCATCCGCTAAATGAATAATCATGTCGTATATAGAATATACTATAAATTATTAGCATAAATGAGGCGTACAATTAACGAAATAAATGAATGAAATCAATATGAATTCTTTTATATATAATTTTAAAAACAAGAACGACACGCGAATGTTTTTTTTTTTCTTTTTTCTTTTTGTTAATTAATATACATTGAAAATTTATTATATACAAAACATTATACACGTATAAAGAGTTCTCTTTCCATTTAGAAGATATAGATAAAAGTCTTTTATGACACTGCTTTGCAACTTATTTTCGATTATATTTAAAAAAATATGAAAAGTGCAGCGATAAAAAATCCTAGTAATGATAAAATATAGTAATAACCGGCACATGGGTATTGCGTTTACGCAATACCTATACGTAAGACGGACACGAAATCACGCGACAGATATCGATCGATTGCAATTCGCCTTAATCTTCTGCAATATAGCAATTTCGCCTAATGCCTGCAATATTACACACGCGAGTCTCTTTCGGAATACGTTCATGTCGTCCTTACGATTATAGAGGATGTTCTAAGACCATCGTATATCCTTTCAAAATTTCCTGAAAGCTATATAATTATAATAAAAAAGAAAAAACCGAATCATCCAATCATTAATGTTTATCAAGATATATATGAGACATTTTGTATTCAAAATATTAAATAGTTATGTCACATTGATAATCGAGATATGTATTGTGTCAATCGCGTAGATTTCCACGAGAGCAGCAGACTCTGCCGAATCATTTCTACTTCACGGATTTCGAAAGGCACACCGCCGAAATCGCCTCCTTCCATCTAGATAGGTAACGTAATATACGTTTATATTTATCGAAGTTACGTTTTTTATATTAATGGAATTATAATAATTCATAAAAATATACGTTTAAAATAAAAACTTCATCATATTGACGACGAATGTTGTTCTTACGTTCGCAGGCTCTTGGGTTTTCGCAGAGCGATGCCGGTGACCGGTCGAACGCTTAACGTTACAACGGAAATTTATCAAATCGCCGACGGCGAGCTGCTCAAGACGTTCTTCGTCAGTCCGGCCGGCAACTTGTGCTTTCACGGAAAGTGCAGTTACTACTGTGACACTGCACATGCGGTTTGCGGCAGCCCGGACACCCTCGAGGGCAGCTTCGCCGCCTTTCTGCCCGACAAGGCCCTCGCGGTCAGAAAGGCCTGGCGACATCCATGGCGCAGAAGTTATCACAAGCGGAAAAAGGCGCAATGGGAACACGGTAAAGAATTCAAAACGATAATTTCGTGTGTGGACAATTTTTTTATCGATCGTAGAAAAATGTCAAATCAAAGCGGATATAAAATTTTTGTTCTTTTTGTATAGCCCCTTTTCTTATAGTTTGCCAAACTTATCTATGTACGCGGCTGTTATCCAAAGTTTCGATATTCCTGACGAATAATTAATTAATACCACCGTGTGGGTACTGCAAACTTGCAGATTCCGACTACTGCGCCGTTGTGAGAGAAATCCCGCCGTATGATGAGGGTCGACGGTTACTCGATCTGATGGACATGGCGGTGTTCGACTTCTTAACGGGTAACATGGATCGTCATCATTACGAGACGTTCAGAATCTTCGGAAACGATACTTTCACGTTACACCTGGACCACGGAAGAGGTTTCGGCAAGCCTTTCCACGACGAAACGTCCATTTTGGCGCCTCTCTTGCAATGTTGCATGATCCGGCAGACTACTTTAACCACCCTACTCCGGTGAGTGAGAATTTTTTTCAAATATTATTGAAAAAATTATTGACTCTTTATTGTTCGAAATATCAAGCATCAATTATTGAAGAACCAACGATAATTGAATTTATCGTTACGAAATATATATTGTGGTTATCTACGCAGTTCAATCGCGCCGAGATATCAAATGTTCGCTGATTTCGTGATTCCGGACAACCAGACAGTATCGATAACGTAAAACCGTGCGATTTAATTGGTAACGTTTTAATCTGCATATTAGTGTTAATCCTCGCGCATGACATTATTTATTGGTTTTCCGTTTTCGATACAATCGATACTACTTCGCGCCGCGTTCGCGCGAAATCCCGACCGCCCGGCCGGACATCGAATTTATCGCGCGGCCTCGTAAAAACGCGAATCTCCGCATCAAAGCGAAGATTCACGAGCGTGTCCCCGGCAATTCTGATAAAACGGATTGCGAAATCCGCCTTATCGCGGGGAACGCTTCCCCGCCGCGTTTCCTTTTTCCGACGACGACGGGATCGAATTCGCGGCGCCCGAATCTACTGTCAACTGTTCTGAATTGCAAATTCCGACTGCGGGTCGACTGACATCGTCCATCGCGCGGTTCAACGATTCTTCGGCGAATCAAAACAATTGCTCTCATTTTCAACGTTCCGTTCGCGTGTTATCGCATTATATACGAGTTTTTTCAATTAACAAATAAAATACAGTACCGCGAATTAATAATTCAGTCAAACACACATTTGTAGATTTGATATTTCTATTAGTTAGAATTTAATTTAAAGCGTCTCTGAGAAGTAAGTAAGCGTCAATTTAAATATGAACACACATGAAACATCGAAGCGTATGGGAAATGAATAGAGAGAGAAAGAGAGAGAGAGAGAGAGAGACGCGCGCGCGTATAACAGAATTAAAAGCAGCCCGCTATCGATCATTAAGCGCATTATTACAGGATAATTGCTTCCTGCTGCGCTGTCGCGTGAACTGCTGATTGTGACTTCTTCTTCTGTCGGTCCGTTTTTTATAATCTGCATTGATCGTCCGATCGTTCGCGAAATTACAGCGGAAAATAAAGCGGAGCAGATGTAGCTCAACATCTAAAAAATAATACGAAAAAATACGATCGAATACAGCGAGAAAAATAAATTGTCCGTAAAATTATTGAAGCACTCGAAGCGCTACGGCGAAGTGTTTCCGAAAGTAGCAACAAAACGAACGTAAAACATTCAATGAATAACAAAGCACGGAAATTGAATTGCTACTTAGCAACAAAAAAAAAATAAGAACAACTAGGTTAAACCGGTGTAATGTTCCGATTCTCCGCACATGATTGTTTCGCGCTATTTGATTAATAATCATTTCTACATTATCAGATAAAACAAGCGTTTGCGACCGTAAATGGATTTCCAATAATAATCAAACATTCCTCAAGGAAATAATATCGGAGGTGGAAGGTTTTTCGGGATTGATAATAGCCCCGGGATGCTTCTCAGAGCGACGTGGATTTTTAGATCAACAACCGGCGCGGTCGGAAGCTTTCAGAACGATAATGGAAGCCTTCTCGGGCTGACGGGACTGCCAATGAATAAAGTATCGGCTTGAGCAGACACTCGACTCCGGGACTCTATTTATACGGGGGTGACACACATACGCCGACGCACACACATCCCGCCCACATGGGCGACAAAAGTGGACGACTCTCGCGGAGTACTTTGCTTTGCCACCGGCTGGCTACTCACGGGGGAGTCCTCTCGGAGGACTTTCTTTTAGGATTAAGGAGGAAGGATGAGTCCGGAGACCGAGCGGCCTTTCAATCCCCGTGGGGCTTTTGTTTACTCGTGTTTTCTCGCGCTGTGTGGGGGCGCGCGCGATTACGTAGGTTCGAAATTAAACGCATGTAAAAAGCGAAATAATCCGCAGAGAAAGAGAGAGAGAGAGTGGTTCTGTTTCTCAAGTAATTAAAATGTCTGAGATCCACCTTTCAAAGGATTTATGCATCTGAAAGATGATCATCCATAACCTACCTACCCGGTGAGATCCGAGTGTGTAATTAGAAATTTCACGCCGGTGTAATCTTACGCAATTATTCCTTATTACAGTGGAGGGTTTATATTTACGAGACGCGCAACACTGACGCGTTTGAAACACAATTTTCAATAGTAATTTAATCCGAGATAATTCGATTTAAATTGGCGTAAGAGAAGAAAAAAAAACAAACATCGCACACAGAGACACATTTCGCGTCGATTTTTATATTTTATTCCTTCCGAGTAATTAAGTTGTTGGTTGCTGTTCGTATTTAGATACTTTGAAAAAGTTGAATACTCACTCGGTGCCGAATGTGTTGTGGATGCTAAATACTATACAGCACTTATCCGTCCCGATTAATCCACCGCGGCGATCTCTCGATGATCCTCGATGACCCCGCGATGTACTCGCGATGCTTGATTACTTGCTTGATTAATGCGAAACATGCGCGGATATCGAGTGTCAATTATGAATTCGAATAGAAAAACGCTAATGGCCGCGATTGCGCGGGTTAATTAATACATAAAAAAAAAAAAACCGATTTAGCCGACGCGTACGTTCTTGACGCACGCTACTCACTTTTGTCGAAAACTTTGTCTTTATCCGGTCACAATATCACTTGGCGCAAAGTAATTTATATTAGAAGACGATAAATTCGACACTCCCGATAGTTGTTTGTGCAAAACTTTTTGGCTAAGACAATTAAAACAATTGCGATCGTGATTAGTTACGCACGAGCGGTGAACCGACCGACCGACTCGACGGAGTAACCTCGTGACGTTCGCGTTTAATCGCAGTCACGTGACGCGGCCAACTTCCATGACCACCACGTGCACTTCTGTGGCGCGAGGAAAAAGTCTCTCGACGGGAAAAAGTGTTTCTGAACTCATGAAAATACGACAAATCAAGAAAGTTACGAAGTAGATGAAATATGGTTCTGTTTAATTGAAGTAAAAAGAATGCAATGTCTGTTAATACTGTTGCTGCGTGACTAATTGTACACAAAACTCATATTAAGAACTTAGATATTAATATGTTATTATTGTAATGTGTAAGTATTAGATGTGTAATGAGATTTTTACAATTATAAAAACTAACTTTGTTGACATAATGGCTAATGATTTGATTGCAGTTTCCATAACGGGCCCACGCCACTAAGTGCTGCTATGCGACAGAGCATGGCGAGGGATCCCGTGGCTCCGGTTTTATGGGAACCTCATCTGGAAGCCTTGGATCGGCGGATAGACATCATTCTTAAAGCTATTCGACTTTGTATAGAACGCGAAAATTCATCGCAGCAAGTTGTCCTAAGCGACAAAACCGAATCGAAGTTATAGCCTTTGAAAGCGAACTAAATTGATCGTGATGTAAAAATGTATAGGGATCTCTTTCTTCTACGGGTGCTGAAGCATAAGGAGGTTTCAAAGAATAGATTTAAGCGAACCTAGCAACATACAAATATGCAGGTGAACCAACTACGCAAATATTAAATATTTGTTATATTTTATGAAGAGATTATATTTTATTTTTATTCTTTATGTGATATTAAATTGCGATCTATAAAGTTTAAGTTGAAGGAAAGAATACTTTGTATAATACAAAGTAGTTCTCAAAAGAAAACTCTCGTTCTTCTCTCTTAAATTTTAACAAAAACTTACATTTAAAGAGAGAAAAATTTTCGAAAGAGATTACAATTATTATCTCTATAACTAGTTATCTTTAATAACTTTTAATAAAAAAATGATTTTTTTTAATGATAAAATCTTTTATAATTTAATATTGTTTTAAATATGTCTATATTTAATGTAGATATATCTATATATAATATAACTATATTTTTTCTTTTTAATTATTGTTATTACTAAAAGTAATATCAATGTTCTGTAATTTTGAAAATTCTTTGAAAAATATCTTTATTGTTGATTATTGTTACGAGAAAAATATCTAAACATATCACAAAAAATCTTATTGACTGTTATTTTCAGTTTTACAAAAACATGTGCAATGTGTGTGTGTGTGTATATATGTATATGTATACACACACATATAATATATATATACATATATACATATATACAAAGAGGCTGTTGTATATATTATTATATATTATTATTTGAGATAATTTGGATATATATATATATATAATATAAAATTATATACATATGTGTATAATTTATTGCAACTTGGCGATAATCAAAACAGCGCGTGCAATAAGTGTTGTAAATAACAATAAAAAAAAAAAAACGCTCCTAACCCATTAACGGCCAAAATTATGTATATTTAGGACAAAAATTAACTTAAGTTTGTTCAATTAATCTGGTACTAGTTCTTTTGAAAGTAAAATCAATCGTGATATTACTTAATAATCATGATAATGATGATTAATTAATATATCATATGATAATTAATTACATAAAATTGTTATTTTTATTATAAAATTCTTTATAATATAAATATATCTTTATACGGCCTAAAATGTGGGTTAATAATATAAATATAATAGATGTACAAATACAAATGTGAAACAAAGGAAGTTGTAAGTAATATTGTGCGTGTGTGAAGCTTGCATGTGTATAAAGGCGTGAGAGCTTTTCTAAAGTGTGCTTTTCATACGCATGTGTTTTACGTTTCGTGAAATATGCACCTGTACGCGAAGAAAATGCAACCAAATGAAAAAAATAAGACAAACTGCAACTTATATCATCTCGAAATAATTATTTTTATTACACGTCCTTCTTTTTCCCTTTTCTTTCACATTTTTATCACATGAGAGAACATACTGAATTAATGTAATTTCAGTATTTTGTCATAAAGTTGTAATTACGTCTAAATTTTATTTAGGGAAAGAAGAAGAGAAAGAGAGAGAGAAAACGGCCGTGAGAAAGGTGGATCGCAGCTGCTTGAATCTACGAAGCAGATTTATTGATTAAAAAAATGTCATAGGTCTCTTTCTCTCCCATGAGTTTTCCCTAATTAAAACAGATTTCAAGAGTTAGGAATCGTCGCGCCTTCCGCGACTTCATTAGCGAGAAGTTCAATTCGTTGTTGGATAGTCGGAAAAAGGTAAAAGTCACATTTTTTTGTTACTCTGAGAGAAGTTGGCCGATTTCCTCGTTAGACGATCGATCTCACACAGCACAGCGTCTATTTGCGAAGAAAAGTTGGAAAGTTTCTTCCTTTTCTACTCAATTTTCCACAGTGTGCACTGCGCGGAGACACAAAACAAAAATTACGATATTTTGTCTTACATTCGGTAGATCACGCGAATTTAAATATATTCATTATAAATATATCAATATATTTTATAAAATAAAATTTTACTTCAAAGTAAAAAACAAACGACACGATAAAACGTAAAGTTTTAATGTAACATACGAAAATAGACAAATTTATATTGTACATATTGAACGTAACAAATCGGAATATGTATGTGCATTGTCAGACTATCGATCGGTCGTCTTATTAAAGAACAAGAACGAATACGGTCTTTATTGATCCTCTCGGGAAATCCATCGTTAATGTTTCCTCGTGGGAAGTTTTCCCGTGCGGAGGGAAGAGAAGCAAAGTTTAAGCCGCCGCTAAAGGCGAATAAAGTTACGCGGAACCGCAAATTCCCAAGTACAACAAACGCGAAGATCCGGTGGATACATTAAGGCGCGAAAAGTCACGCAAATATTTGATGAGCTGCGGGGCGAGACGAGGCGCGTCGGAAAATCGTGAAAGTAATTCGACAATTACTTTACACTTTACTTTTATGTGACAAAACAATTTTACTGAATTTTTGTCAATTAAGTTAATGAAACGGCCAATTTCTCCGAAACAAGAAAAGGTTTCATGTATAATATTTTCATACATAACACTTTCCATATATTATTTATTTTTATTTATAATTTCTATTTTTTTATAACATAATTAGTACGTTAACATTCTAAAAAATGTTATTACTGTTCATTTTGCTTTACAGACGAATACATTAAGTATCTCAGAATTGAATTCTCACAATTTCTCTTCGATAAATTGTGTGAACAAAAGTTCTATTATAATTATTATATTAGTATTTTTTAGTATTAGTGATTTTTAGGAATTGATGAAATTTTTAGTAGGCAGACTGCTTGACCCTTGTCGTCGATTAATGTCACATTAACGTCAAGATAATCAGGATGATATGCCTGTCGAGTTCGCTTTTGTTGATGCCGCTTCAACATCGCGAAATCTCACGAACTCGTTTCGCACTTTTTTCCGCGCTCGCGGATTTTCCCGATTTTCGCGGTTGCGGCTGACAGACGTGCCGGAGGTTTCCAGATCGCGAATAAATTTCGCAGGCCTGTCTATCTAACAAACGAATGTCCGTGAAGGTACGAGTGTCGTGGTTTTTCTCGTCAAATCGATCGCGAGTTGTTTTTGGCCACGTTGTCAACAAGTGTAACAAGCGTTAGCAATAATATAAAAAACAGATCAATGAAAAAAACAATTAATAGTCAAATATATATAGATCAATGACAGAAATACGAATTATCTGTTGTAAAGCAGATAAAGCAGCTCATTATTTTACATTGGATTCCGCAAAATCATCAATTGCAAAATCATCTCGATCATAAATTATGATCGGTCACCGAAATTGTCAGGTAGGACACATATTTGACTATTAATAACCGAAATCCGTTACACAATTATCTCATTCTCATTATGTCACTATTTTATTATGCTTGAAAATTAGAGAGAAATCGCAATTATAAGAATTATAGTTTTGCTATTGAAATAATTTTATTTCCACTTTATGTTTTCGTGCAGATTTAAATATTTCTACTCTTTATGCAGTACGGAGTTCAATTGAATATATTTTCTTATGAAACAAATCGATATCGGACGACGAGAATCGACCTGTCGTTATCTCGAATCGGAATCGCGTGTTGGAATCTTATCGCGATTTATGGATCGGAAGCCAGGAAGGCGATTACTATTAATCGCCCATAATGCGGAAGGTAACTCAATCTGTCTGTCAGGAAACAGACGTCCTGTTCGGGACGTCTAACGTCACAGGCAAATCCGAGATCGTGTAATTAACAGGATATATACCCTCACCCCTGTCGCTTCTCTCCGCGCGCGCCAATCGGTTCCTTCAAAGGGAGGTCGGTCTGATCCTGTTGCTGTCGCTGCCAGGAGCAGATCTCAAGCCTGCTAATGCCACCGAAGACGTTCGACGAACAGCTCGTCCGCCGCCATGCATCCGCAAATCTCGGTTATTCATTCCGAGAATTTTTTTTCAACGAATCTCATCTTCTAAACATTTATACAATCTTTAAAGAAAGAAGTAGTATTTTTTCAAGAAAAAGGTGCTACACATATCTACTCTGGTTTTTGTGCGGAAAATTTTCATACGTAAACATATTCGAAACTTGATTTAAATTTTAATGTGTTATTAATATTTCTATTTAAAATTCATAGCGATATGGATGAAGAATAAGTAAAAACATATACTATAAAAGAAACGTTTATAGAGAATTGCTCGGGATTATTTTTCCTCGCGTCCGTAGAAAGTCAAGAGAACGGGGTAGAAAAGAAATGCATTTGATCAGCATTGTCAGTGCGGGAAGAAAAAAAAACTCAAACAGCAAAGAAAGATCCGGTTCCGCCGAGTGGTCCATATATGCGTGCGGCAAAATGCGGGTAAAAATCGCGCAAGAAGTCGGTCGACGAGCGGATATATATTTATTCGAGCGCGGGGGAGAAACGGACTTCTTTTGCACTTCGCTATAAATCAACTCTCAACGGCCATCATCTCTTTGTGATTCGACAACGTTCTTGACTTTCTTCGTCTGCAGTTCTGCGGACGCAAAGAGGTTCTTCGTGAATGGACATTCAGAAAGTTCGCTCGTGTCATATCGATTCTCGTCGGGCGTGCGTGTATTTCTCGGAGAAAAACCGCGAAATTGACGACGACGATTCGGAGACTCGACTGGGCGCGAGGGAAGAGTCGCGAGCATGAAAAATATATGTATCTTGAGGGATGCTCTCTTGCCCTGTGTGTCCGCGCGTCTTTATATTTCTGTAATGGAGTCGCGCATTTTTAACACGTTCTCTATATATATCACTTCTGTGCGTTTATTTGAGGAAGAAGTTTTATCTCTATCAGAGAGGGGACAAATCTTTTCGGGAATATGCGTAACAGTTTATCTCGAAAGAGAGAAAAAAAATTTTCTAATAAAAAAAAATGTAAAAGGGATGAAAATATTTTTTGTCGCAAATATTTTCTTCTGATTTTTTTATCAATATCAAATATAAATGTTCTCGAGTCTATTCTCGTGCAAGAAAAGAAACCTTTTTGCGCCTTCAATTGCTCCTCTCGGGCAGACATTCGCGGGTTTCTCGTGGTAAACAAATTCCTCCAGACGGGGAGCGAAGTCAGTCGCGGGAAATCAGCCGGCATTTCATTGGCAATCTTTTGTGCAACTTGGCAAAGTTTCGCGAGCGGGAACTTTCTTTCGCGATGCCCGCGCTAATCGAAGCTCCGACGTAAACAAACGTTGAAGCACAACAGCCGACGTGCAGAAAGACGAATCGCGAAATAAATTCCCGCGAGAGAGTGAATACAGAGTTTTTAGATTTTAAATAGATGGTAAATTAACAAATTCTCGCAAACGAACTTGTGACTTTTATCGGATATGAGGAATCGCCCCGGGGAGAATGTGTTCATCTCCCGTCGCGCCGCGATGTATCGAACATCGACGACGCAATTACATGCAACGAATTAGGTGCGGTAGAAGAGAGAGCAAACCACAGACTGCGGAATGCAAAAAGCATCGCGACGCCTTTCGTGTCGTCTTTCGCCGAATAGTCGGAGATTTCGATAGAATGCATTTTAATGCGAAATTTGCATAATCGCTTGAATTCGCGCGCGCATCGCACGTGATGCAGCTGAGTAAAGAAGCCGAACTACCCGAAGCTCTCTTCCGACTCTTTCCACCGTCCCTCTCTCTCCCTCCCACTAAAGCCCTCTTTCAGTCCTCTTTTCTGTTATTCTTTCATTCGTTAGAAAAATAGAGAATCAATCAGTTTATCGATTTGGAATTGTTAGAATTTATAACAATAGATGAAAAAAAGACTCGTACGGATTTAAGGCAGTGCAGATTTTAACCATATCGATTAGTGGTTTTATTTATGCGTCGATCGTTAAAAAAATATCGCGAGTTGTCAGTTTAAATAGGTGCAGCGCGTTTGTAAATGTGTAAAGGATAGAACCTTTCGATGTGTATTATATTGTACATATCACATGAGAATTAAAACCTTGCAATAGTGTTTTTTTTAACTTGATACGTATTTTTTCTTTCATTTCCTTTTTCTGTTTGTGCGCGCTTTTTTCCTCGTTTGCTTGCACATTTTTTACGCAAATCGATTAATCGCGAACAGTCTGATTGTGTTTGCCGCCGTCGAACATTCTGAAACTTACTTACAAAATCTCTCGATTTAGCGACCGCAAGCGCAATTCGTTCTTCATTGGAAAATAGTGACGTCAAGCACATCGCGAAACGCTCGTGAAGTTTTTATGAATAATGCATCGTCGTTTTTCGTCCGATAGCGGCAGTAAATTTTGCGATAAATTGTGAAATTTTGAAGTTTCATTATGACTCAGACGACCGTCCAAAAATACCGAACACAACTGTCAGAGCGGCGTGCTGATACAATATCAATCCTAAATTTGGCGCGTAAACAACCTTTCAATTTTACTTGTTTGTCAAAACGCGGAATATTAATGTGAACTTTAAAGCCAAACAACTTGATGATAGACATAGTAGAGTCGTTTTATTTATTTGGCGCGATAATCGCTTGCATTTTATTCATAAATTTACATTTAGAAGATGTTTTCTTTGATTAAGTAATATACTATGAAAAATCATAAAATTGCTTCTATAATCTGAACGATATATCAGAGAAGAATATATGTCTAAATAGCTGTAGTTGTACCGAATAATGTCTAATATAAATGTGTGCAGAAAGAGAATTACAATATATTATGACAATCGTCATGGCGAATGGCGCAGACGTATCTCACAAATACCTTGAAGGCTTCGTAAGTTTCTCTGATCATCGGTTTTATCTTCTCCACCGGCATTATAAAACCCTGTCCGTAATCCGGTAATTCCATTGTGTAAACCAGCGGCACGTTCGCCACTTGCATCGCCCAGTCGTCGCTTCCTCCCGATGCCTTATCTAAATTTGTTTCGTTTCAATACGTATTTTGAATGAATAGAATTGATAAAAACGTCGCGAGAAAAATAGACTTTGTAAATTTTGTTGCGCCTTACATAGAACACGTGTTGAGGAACCGATTTCGTAATCCTGCCCGTTCATCTGTTTCAACTTGTTTGCCGCAGCTTTCGCTAATCCGTCCTGAAATAATAATTGTTAACACACACATAAGATTACAGTTAAATCTCAAGATAAACTTTCAAAACACAGCAATGAAACACCGTGTATTTTGAAAACAATCTTTGTCCTATTCAAACGCGCTAAAATACAACGCGCTAAATCTCATTGTTAGTTCTACAGAAAACTTTACAGAAAGAGAAAGGAAAAACGCGTGCATACCAATTCTTGCCAATTACTCGGTAAGGATTCTGTGAAACCCCAAGGATAGAGGAGAAGCTGTAACAAGGAATCAATTATATATAATTGTGTCTCTGTATATCTATAAAAATGTACAAGAAACTTTTTGCGCATCGTACCGGGCCGTAACTGTGAAGAGTGAGATACATATCTGGCTTGATTCTAAGGAGAGCATCGCGTACAGCCTGCGATTCCGGCTCCGTGAACGGCCCGAATCCCGGGAACGTCTCCGAGCAGGGATCTCGATCGGCTCCGAATTCTTTCGAACCGGAAATAAATTTGATAAAATTGATCGACGAGATTTCCCAATGAAGTTTAGTTACCTAAGAAAGAGAAAAAACGTTTCGAAATGAATATTACCAGCCCAGTGCGAATTAAAATTGCGATTCGCGTCAGCCCCGATGCATTCAGTCCCGTCAATCTTCGATCTCGTTTTCCGCCAAAGACGATCATCGGTATGAGAATATTCGTATCCATCCGGATTCAATGAAGGGATAACGTAAATTGAGATTTTCCGACGCAACGTGTTCTCGTGCTCGACTATTTTCTTCATCAGAAATAACGCCGTAATCGGACTCGCCCATTCGCGAGCGTGAATGCCGGCGTCGATAAATATTTTCTAACAAAGAAATGTATCAATTTACATCGCAATATATACCGAGATTATTTTACGCATTGCGTGTCACTCCAGTCGAGTATAAAATTAAAATTCACTACTATATAATCATGTGTTTTATTATTCTCTATATTTGGTCGATAAATGTTCTATCTTAGCTTTTATTTATTGAGCTTTAACTAAGACTAAAGAAAATAGATGAACTTACAGGATTGTTCTTGGATCCTTCGAGTTTCAGGCCGATAATCGGTCTTCCCTCGAAACTCTTTCCTATGCTAATCATCTCCGCGTATTTGCTGTGTTTTGTTAAATTGCGCGTGAAATTAACTATTTCGTTGTACCGTGGGAATCGGTCAAAATTAAAGTCGTTTGTTTGACCGCCAAATCGTCGCGAGTTCCGAACTACTTTCTGCAACCGTATTGCATCTCCCACGTTCTCCTCAAGCATCTTGCGTAACGAATAAATTACAATTATAAGAAAACCTTAATGTCATTATCGTATATATATATTTTTTATATCATATAGAATATATATATGTATTCTATATACTTTCATAAAGATTCCTGAGTGATCCATTACGCTCTTAAATGTTTCTTCAACATCTGGCGATACTAAAATCTTGGTGCTGTCCGCGGATCGACTCCACACATCGAATCCTAACTTTTCGATGTCCGTCAATATCCACTCTTGAATCGGATTTGCCGGAATTGCCTCGTACAATTTGTAACTAAAATATTTCAAAATTTTGTTC
This sequence comes from Pseudomyrmex cubaensis, assembly GCA_014825685.1. Classification (NCBI taxonomy): domain Eukaryota; kingdom Metazoa; phylum Arthropoda; class Insecta; order Hymenoptera; family Formicidae; genus Pseudomyrmex; species Pseudomyrmex cubaensis. The sequence goes on along the minus strand of QVOA01019498.1, from coordinate 27,867 downwards.
TCATCGGAAAACAATTAAGACAAAAATAACGAAAAATCTCAATACTGCAGAGAATTTTTTTAGCATAGATAAAACGTACAACGAAATAAAAGTTTGGAGTCACTTCACATATATATTGTTTTTTATTTTTTTATACTCACCCATCATAGTTTTTTGCCCCATAAATCAGTGTGACAAGGATCAATATTTGATAAACTATGTACAATGCTCGGAACATATTGGAATGATATAAAAGAGACAGTATTTTGTTTCCTCCGTGTAGTTTATATTATATTCTTCTCAAACGTTGGAATATATTACACTATTTTATCATTTCATGTGTGTTTTTTTTAAATAATTTAATATCTGTAAAAGCTTTACGCGCGCCCGAAACTTGTTCGCGAAACGAACGATTTACGACACACTGACCCACTGTTGGAGCGTGCGTTCGATTTTTACGGCGAGATTTACGACGATCCGATATTCTTGTTCGGGTACTGTTATCACACATCATACGTACTATGATTGTTGGTTTAATTAAAACAGCACTCGCCACGGTGGAATCATTTCGTGAGTTAAGAACTGACAGAAAACAAATATCGTTTTATACGAAAAAAAAAAAACGTTTCGTTTTATACAAGATTTTTGGTGGAGTTGAATTTTGTCGTACGTAAATTTTGGAGAAGGAATTGTAGATTAATTGTAATAAATTGCATTAAAACGACATATATTATACGTACAACTTAAAAATTATAGATAAAAACATTTTGAACATATTTAATATAAAAAATTTTAAATTTAAACATAGTATTTATTCTTGAATATAAATATAAACGATGCAATGTGTGTATACATATTTGCTTGTTTATTATACTCTCTCTTTTTCTCTTTCTAAATAAAAAAATATTCTTTTTTTCAATTTGTGTAATTGCCACAGTTTAAGTAGCTTTGATCTTCTATATACTTTATATAGAATGTATTATTTGTGTCTTTACTACACTCTATGTGTGCGAGAGAGTATAAATATGAAGTAATATAAACATCACATGTTATTTTGTAGACAATTTGTTAATTACTAGTAAAAATCATCTTCTTTCAGTCTTCTTGTTGGGATTATAATAGGCGCCTGAAATGAGACAGAAGAAATTAATATTTTCACATAATGTCATAACACAAATATCGTAAGATGTGTTTGCAAACCTTCTTAAATCTCTTGCCGTTTGGTGCATCTTTCCGAAATAGTTTATCCGTATGTTCTTGATTCAGATAACGTTTATTTCCTTCCTGAACATGTCACAAATACATAATATAAAATGTTCGCTAATGTTTCAATTTATAATTATTAACAATTGTTAACTCACTAGACTTGTATTTCTAGACTTGTTCTTTTCTTCTGTTTTGTTCCCTTTCGTTCTGTTATTTTCTCGATTGTTATCCAAATTGCTAGCTGAATCCAATTGCCGCTCTTTCAACAACTTCTTCGGTCCTTGATGTGTTACACGTTTCCCTGGTACATTGTTCTCTTTTCTTTGTTCCATGCAAATGTCATCAGTTTCGTCTATTGTTATAATCTGTTTGTCTGATGAATTTTTGAATTTTTCTTGACTTGTGTTTTTGTGTTTATTGTTGTTATTGTTACCGATACTTTTCTTAACAATCAGATTGTTCTCTTTAGGACTTGACAAATTAACGTTTTCAACAATAAAATTATCGTCTTCGTTCATGAGAATATTTTCTCGCTGTTGAAGATTAAATGCATTTTCTCGAAATAGATTTTCAACTTGTTGAGAATTCGTTGAAGGAATTAAAATATTTTCTTCGGAATTGTCTTTCTGATGCGAACTAATAGTTTGCTCTTTTTCTGCAGGCTTGTTTACAATATCGTTTTTATCAAAGATAATTAGAGGTTGTTTATTATTACTTTTCCGAGTGAAATTGCTAGAAAAAATATTGGTTACATTTACATTCGGGGAACGGCACGTTTCGGAAATAACTTGGCATTTTCGACTAGCTTTGCCGGAAGACACATTGACAACATTTCTCTGTTCGCTTTCGTTCAAAACTTGAGATTTTTTTGAAATACTCTCGGTGTTTGAAGAAGTGCAAGTTTCAGGAATTATTTTACACTCGATATCTCTCTTCTTGTTTTCTTGCATGATCTCTGTTGCAATTCCGCTCCTGTTAACGCGCGAGATATTTCTCTGTTCGCTTTCACACGAAAAAGAGTTTTTTGACGCGCTTTCGATGTTCGAGAAATTGCACGTTTCGGGAATTATTATTTCGCATCTATTATCTTTCCTAACAGTGTTTTCCGAGACTATCATTGAAGTATCTTTCGAGCTGGCGCACGAGATATTCTGTTCGCTTTCGTCTGAAACTTTCTCGGAGTTCAAGGAACTGCAAGTTTCGGGAATTATTTTGCATCCGATATTTCTCTTCCTAATAGCGTTTTGCGTGTCTTCTGTTGCATTGCTGCTTGTATTGGCGCGCTTGATATTTCTCTGCTCGCTCTCGTCGGAAAAGCGAACTCTTTTGGGCAAATGTTGAATATCCTGAGAATCGTAAGTTTCGGGAATAATTTTTCTATCCACTTGCCTCGTATCAGTTTTGACAACGTCTTGAGTATCCTCGACCATAACGTTGGTTGCGAGTGCATGAGGCTTTGATTTCAATAGCGTGCCGAATTTAAATAAGGGATTGCAGTACATTTCTGTGCTACAGTGAAGAATTGCGAGCGGGATCTCGGTCTCAGAAATCATTCTGCGCTTGATATCTTGAAGCTTACGATCTGCAATACGAAAATTGTAGTGTTAGTTTGTTCATTAGTTTTACTTATATCGGAAAGATAACAATCAATTACTCACAGATAACTGGATAATCAGTTGGAATAACTTGAGTGACTTCCGAGGAATCGCTGACAGGTTGTTGTATAACGATAGCATTTTTTGCAGTGAGATCTCGAGGAGTCAAAGGTCTCTTTGTGGGATATACACACGACTTGCCACCTGCCACAAAAGTTTATTTTAAAATACACTAATAAAAAATTAATTAAAACCATTTAACAAGATATTATCTTGAAATGAATTTTTTACTTATATAATATCTTAATTTTTGTTTGATATGATGCCTCTTGTGTCTACAATTATTTACCTGCTGCAGTGATTACTGATGTATACGCGTAATACTGTTTCACGCAAAAGTGAACAAATGATAATCCTTTGAAAAGCGTTTTACGCTTTTCATTTGGTAGAAGCAAATTTGAAGAAGCGTTTAGTAACTCCTCCTTTACCTTAGGCAGAAAGTCTTCGATTTTTGGCAATTTTTTAAACTCTTTGATAGCTATATTTACCGCTTCCCAATATTCAATTGTAACAATTGGCTTAAGAGTAGCCAAAGCACAAGTTATCTGTAGAAATCAAATTGAAACAGTATATTGAACAAGTAAAGATTAAATAATGTAATTTCTAAAATGTCTGTGAAATTCTTACTTTTGCTGTAACTGGAACAGTTTTACCCACTGTTAGATGTGTGCAAGAATTTTCCCAATTTTCTGATATTCTTCCCCCTATAAGATGTATAATATTTCCTAATTTCTCCATATTTTGTACATCTAGACTAGATCTTGCTGTTACAAATATATGGAATGACACACTGCAAAAAGAAAATAATTGTATATATAAACTTAATTATTCACAGAATATTATACTAGTGTGCACTTACACAAAAGTAGTATCTTTCAAACCAAACCGCACTATATCATCAGCTTTTAGAAAAAAATTCTCATTTGGAAGTAGTTTCTTCTCCTCATTATCTCTTATAATATATGTACCATATTTTGATGTATCGTTTATAACACATTTATATTGTGACTATAGATAAAATATATTGATTAATACAACATTTTATAGAAAAAATATAGACAATAAGAAACAAGGATTGAAAAGATTTACATCTGATTCATCTGTCACTTGCACAGACACTATTGCGTGTTTTCTGCTAATTGTAGCATCTTTTTCCAGTTTAATGTCACCCGATTTCCCAAAGATTTTCTCCTGATTTGGCAGAATATAAACACAAAAATCTGAAAATATATATAAAAATCTGAAAATATATATTGTCGAAAAAAAAACATTTTTTGCTAAATTATACAAAATCACAAATTCTTCAAGTTGCATGTACAAAACTTTCTAATTTTTTAAACTTATTTGTCAGATTTAAGTGCAAAAACTTATATATTAAAAGTGATCACTTCTCTTGATGTACCTTCACTTCTTTTGAGGCAAAACATGATTGATCTGCTTTTTCGTACAGCTATTCGCGCAAAATAAAAATCCGTCGTAGAAATTAATAATATTTCAATATAGCAGAGTGCATTATTTCAAACACTGTCAATCTAACCTAACCTAACCCGACTCAATCTAATTCTAACCAACTTTATACTAGGTAGGCTAGGGTAGTATGAATTTATACCCAAGTGAGAGTATATCTAAATGGACGCAAACGTGAAAGGTGCGTCCATCTAGAGAGGAAGCTTAGAACCAACTTGTACATTTTGATTGTACGGTATATAAGATGCAAAATCAATTTTTCATGTAATATAATTAGTTAAAACCAAGCACACAGACTAAAAGTAGTACGTTGTGTTTAAGTTTTAAACGTAAGAATAATTTAGTAAACTTTATATACATATATATATATGCACACGCACACGCACACACACACACACACAATCGAATTCCGCTCGCTTCTCTTATATTAAAATATATTCTACTTCGTTATTTTACATATTTTTAAACGAAGTTAATTAGAAATATAAGCATCACAATAATAACAAATAAATATAACATAAATAAGTAAAATAATACGCGCGAAAAGATACGATAATTAACAAAACTATGAAAATCAATAAAAATGAGAACAATGTAAAAACAATAACGAACGAATGAAAATACAAATATTTTATGTACGTACAAGAGGTTTTTCTTTGCACGTATTTTGTGTGTAAAACACACAACATGTGTTTGTGTTTAATAAACCCTACGTTGAGACTCGATACGAACACAATTTAATTTAGGAGATAATCGAAACCGCACAAATCCATCGCTAACGCAACTATGGAGAGTATTAAAGACCTTGTTTCATTATATTCTCTCTCCTTCTCTCTCTCTCTCTCTCCCTTTCTATCTGTCTCCTCGTTCTCTGCTCATCTGTATACTTATATATTTTTATTGAAAACACCAATGTTCTCTCCTCGGAAGCGAAACTTAAAATGAAAGAGGCGCCGTGAAAATAATTGTCCTTCCTGATTTATCGGGAGAGAGTAATGTTCCGAGTTCCTCGTTATCTTCTAGTTAATCTACAGGGTGTCTCTCCCTTGCCGCTACAGTATACACCCCCGTCGAAGTGTTAAATATTCTCTCGCTATTTTTCCGAAATCGATTTTGTGTTCCTCAAAAGAAAAAAAGGAAAAACCCGTTAGATCAATATATAGTCACTCTCTCTCTCTCTCTCCCTCTCTTTCTCTTCCTCCCTCCCTCTCTTTCTCTCTCATTCTTTCTCTTCTTCTCTCTCTCTCTTCCCTCTTTATACTCTATGCGACGTTACCACTCAATTAAATATTCGCACGACTTTAACGCCATGTAAAATGGCAACTGTATAAAAAGAAGAAATTATGATACAGTTAATCAATAGAATATATATGGTATGTAATAAAACACGAGCAAACGCGCGATTACCAACACGTTATGCACCGAGTGGTGGACGCGCGGTTCGATTTTCCAGGCAACATCTTAATAAAGCGGTATTTTTAGACCGGCGGCCTTCTCTCCTTCGATAACGTACTTCAAGCGAGTTTTTTTGCGATTCACAAAGCAAAACGCGCCTTTCCCCGTTCGTTGTTTCGCGCGTCGCATCGCTGCGTAAGACCCAGAAAAAAGAGGACAGATATCGCAAGAGGCTCCGCCCATAAATCATCATGCGATGCAGCTGTTCGTGGTATCGTGCGTTACCGTCCGTTAATTCCATTCCGTCAGGCGGAGTTACGGGACGGTGAGCACGTGCGGCTGGGGGTAAAGGACCCCTTACGCTTCGCGAACCTCGGGGCCAGTTTCTAGAAGACCTACGCATGCAGAACAATTTTGTCTCCTGTTTCGCGCGGCTATTGTCTAGTCGCTCGCGCGTCCGGTTGGATTTCACCTTCGGCCTTCTCGGGTTGCCGAATTTGATTTCCGCGACAAGGGAAGAGCTTTTGCGCGGCGTGAAACCCGCGTGCGTACGCGAAGGAAATTTTATAGCGCGCGTTCCTTCCCCCGATTGATTTTTTTATCACGCGCGCGGAAAGAGAGAGAAAGAGAGAGTGCGCACGGTCGTCGGCGATGCCGTTAACAGGACACCCTGTGTATAAGGTGAATGGTGGGGGAGAGTTTGATAGAAAGGGAGTTACTCGGAGAGGGAGTTACTTCTGGCTCAGTTTGCTCTCGTACGACCTTGCGCGAGGTCACCCGTCGCCAACCCCCCGGCGCACGTTACTCCCTCCGGGACACCCTCCGCTTCCAATTTCCTCCTCCTTCGCCTGTTTGGTTTCTGTGTCATCTTCGTCGCCGTCCGTGTCTCTCCTCGCTCTCCGACGGCAGCAGCAGCAGCAGCAGAGAGAAATAAAACGCCGCGCCGGTTGCGAGGACGTGCCGTTAATCGCGTGTCGTGTCTATTTCGCAACAGGAAAAAAGCGATCAAAGTGACAAGTGGGCCTAATTGGTGTGTTACTGTTTCTTCGTGGTTATAAATTTTTGCAATTCGTCGTGGATGGATGATCATGACAACGACGAGTTATCATTGGATGCTGCTTGTCACACTGTTGCTCATATTCGGTCGCGTACCAGGTTTGTTGATTGATTATCTGTCCTCTCTCGTCTTGCGTATAATTAGAGACGATATCGAAGATATTTCATCCCCCGCGAGACAACGGTCGCTTTTCATCTTTTTTTTCCTTTGCCGCTCTTCTATTTATTTTACTTTATTTTTTTGTTTTTTTTTTTTTATTTTCGATTTAGCTCGCGCAATATTCCTTCGCGTCTGTGCTTTAAATTAGAGAGATGCCGGAAGGAAGCCTGTTTTTATACAATTTAATTAAAGGAAGAGTCTACAATTTGCGAGGACTTGTTGCTGACTTATTTCGTCGCTGAGCGCATTTAGCGAGCATTCCGCGAGTTTCTTCCTGAATTACTTTGGAACATAGCGAGAGAAGCCTATCCACGTGCACTATTTCTGTCCCGATGCTTTTGCTACGCTTAATATAGCGCTTACGTGTATTATAGCAGTGTATTTGAGCCCGTTTTCTTCCGCGCGCGCTCGCTATGATATAATCCACAGTAAATATTTAACTGCGTTGCGAAAATTTTCCAACTCTTCGAATTCTAATGGATGTAATAAAATTTTGCTCGAAAAAAACGCAATAAAAATAAAGGGAGGTGTAGAAACATGGTTCTTTGTCTATTTTCGCGCACAATCCTACAAATATTTGCGAAATGTGTGGAACGCAAGTTCCGACTGCCTGTAAAGTTCAAAAACGCGAGCATACCGTCGAGATATACGAAACCTCGTTTCCAGCATTCGCAAATATTTTTATTACGGATTTTGTTATATACGCGCGCATTGTGTATGTGTGCGCGTGTGTGTGTATGTGTGTGTGTGTGTGTGTGTGTATGCCGAAAAAAACAATGAAGAATTCGGGTTTAACAGTCATTCGGTTAGACGTAGCGTTATTATTTTAGTGAGAGGCGGTATTGTATCTAATTGTAAGCGATGAGTTAATTGATGTAAATGAATGTAAATTGATGTTAATTGATTTGCTGTATATATATATGTATATATATATATATATTATATTGTATATATACGCAGAAACGTATAGTGTATATACGAAAACATATTTGTTCCGTTGCGATCTGGCAATGATTAAAACTACACAAGGGGGTTTGCCGATCAATAAACATAAGTTTCTGATAAATCGCCGATCGCGTGGCACGAAACAATAAACTGCTTTATTGATTTTCACGTGTAATAATTAATCACACTTAAAAATATCGTATTGATTTTCGTCCGGAGGGTGACTCTCTCGTTCTCTCCCTCTGGAAATTTTCTGCAACGTGTGCAGCACGTGTTAACCGGAGATCGAATTTGGGGTATGCGCGCGCGGCGATGGGGTATTTATAGATCGCGGACGATCCTCTTTAAACCATTTTTCGCGGTGTTCCAATAGCGGAGGACTGAAAAGGGGATGAGAGATGGAGGAAAACGAAAAAAGAATCATCCGAACTGTTTTCCTCCGCGACATCATATTCCACTTGGAAATTCGAAGAGTGATCTTATACGAATTTTTCCCACTTTTCCATCGCCGTGCGCGTTTCGAGAAATTTACTGTAACGCGAGGAGAGAAGAGAAATTTACTGTAACACGAAAAGAATTACCGTCATAAAACCGAAGCGTTCCGTTGTGTCACCTTAACGTGATATATAATGCACGCGCTGTTATCAGAAGACATTTACTTTGTAGGGGCGCGCAAGAGCGGAAACTTTCGGAATCCGATATTTCATATGCAGCGACCCAATTCAATCCCCGCGCAACAACTGTAATCCTCTCATGATCCAAACTCCCGACGTAGTAAAAGCACGAGATGAATTTAAAGACTTGCTTGCGCTATCTTGTTTTCCGATATTCGTTCCCTCTTCTTATCAGAGAATGAGGAGTTCTTATCAGAGGGTACCCGCGATACTTTATCCTGCCGCTCCGGGTTTCCGGTGACGACTTCTGTTCTTCAGCGATTCTCTTTCAAGCGCTGTAAACTTTCCTTTGTTCGATTGCTTGCCGCGGGCTTGTTTTCCGCGACATCGTTAACGAGCTCGGCTCCAAATATTGCATAATGAAGTGCACTTTGTTTTCAGCGCGTCCCGACCTTTCTGCAGCAGCAGAAGCAAAGATAATTGCAAACGCTGTAATTATTAGCTTCGTGTGCAAAGGATAATGTAAAGGATAATATAGAATAATAAGAGCAAATAGAAACACACAACGTGTGATACGATACCGTGTATAGAATAAATATACAAAAGTTCGCCCCATCGGCGAATTGCAATTAATAAATATACGCGTGAGCATAGAACAAATTGTAATAAATTCCCACACGTCAAATTGCTTAAACAGACGAAATAATTGTATCGGGATGTGTAGGAACATTGGAAGGGGCGCGCAATGCGCGAGCGATACTAATCAAAACAAATTGTATTAATAAAATTACATGATACATGCAAACTATGTAGAAACAGATAATTAAACAAATAATGCTCTAATTAAGTAGAAGCTCGCGCGTTTGTGCGCGCGCGCACGCACGGGAACAGAGCGCAAATATAATCGTAACGTTTACACGTAACAAACTCATAATAAAATTAAATTACTTTATATATTTCCCGTATAACAAACATTATATTTGGGAACCGGGCATGAAAAGGCGAACTGCGAAACCTTCAAAAGCACGTAAAGCCGGCATTTGGAGCGCGAGGTACAAAGAAGGTTCAAAGTGGGTCACGTTTTCTCTTGCTTATTTGGTTCTAGGACCCGTGTGCATTTACACAAAGCACCTAGGCTCTATTCCCTCCGTTTCTCCTTTGAAATTTACACGCGTATTTAGAGCTGCGTGCGTTTTCGCTTCTCTCGCGTCAAGGTTCAAAGCGCAAATTTGCTGCGCGGGCGCGCGCGTCTGCCGTGCAGAAAGCGTGTGCGCCGGTATGGTCATCAGTCGGAGAAATCAGCTTAAGCACGAGCGTGGTATTATTTTATGCGGGTGTGTAATTAAGTCGGCGCGCGGCGGTGTCGGACGTTATAACAAGATATTCTCTCGTTATTGCTCTCTACGCGCGCTGAGTGTACGAAAAAAATTTATTTGAAAGATATTCTTTAGCGCGCGCGCGCAAAGAGACAGCGGCGGGAATATTTTTTCATAATGAGGATTATATCCCCTGTGCGACGCGCAAATGGAGGAGTAACCAACGAATGAAGCTGCGGTATTAACAACACAGCCGGCGGAACAGTTGCGAATAGCGTTTTGCGGTTTGCCAGGGCCGATCTTTTGCCTGATGAAAAATGTGGGTTCCAAGGCAGCGCGAGTCTGGGAAATAAGTTGATCAATTAGTCGTTGCATGCGAGGATTGGATAATTCCGTTAAGTGGCGTGGTCGATATCGTTTACAGAGTCGAACAAGCGTACTATTGCAGGCTATTGCAGTTGCATTACAGAGTGTAGAGAATCCGCTACAATTAACGTGATTATTTAACGACGCTCTCGTTGTATGCCCGCAATGTTTATTCGCTGTTCGCTCGTTACCGGTGTTGTGTGCACTCCTCTGTACACGTGTCCACGTGTAATACCAGGGGTCGGATTTACCCCACGGTTATACACCGTCCATCCTCTGTGTTGACCGGGCAAAACTGCGTCCAGGAAACGCAAAACCGTATTATCGTATTATTACCGTAATGACGACATTCGTACCGCATTTATTCCCATTTATCCGCAGCTACTACGCGTATTAATTATAATTATATACTGATTATACAGAAATATAATGACGTTTTAAATGACATCTTGTTTGCGCACGAATAATTTGTTTCGGAATTATGTTTCACAGAAAAAAATCTCATATAAAATATTCATACATTTATACATTTAATAGAAAGAAAAAAAACAAACCATTAAATATTTCAGAATAATACGAAAAATCTTTAGTTCGCGCGCGCTCGTGATCACGTCAGAAAACAAAACGAAGTTGTCATTGCGCGTGAAGGAACGTCAAACACATAAACCACCTTTGATGCTTCATTTCAGAATCCCATCAGCTCACCATCAAGAGCATCAACGTCACCTCCGCGGTGAGGATCGGTGACGTTGATCACGTGATCCTTGACTGTGACTACGAGTTGGAGAACACGTCAAGTAAAGGGTTGGTGGTCAAGTGGTTCTTTAACAACGAAGTGATCACTGATCGTGTGGTCTACCAATGGATCCACGGCCATAAACCCTTGGCTGACGAACCGGCCAAGAAGTACGCCGATCTCACGTACATGGTTAGCAATGACCCTCTCACCCAATATCGAGCCCTGAAGCTAAAGAAGCCAGGAATCGATCTAACGGGCGATTACAAGTGCGTGATATCAACATTTGAGGACGAACGGTCGGCGAACGCCTCTATGATCGTCTATTGTGAGTGTTTCTTTCATTTTATATTCTGAATTTTCTCTATTGTTCTATCGCGCGCGTCAATAGAATATTTCATTCATTCCACGCTGTATATTCCGCGCTGAAAACAATTTTTGTAAAGAAAAATATTTTTTTTTTATTACATATATTTCTGTATTTTTCATGGTAAACACATATATTTTTGTGAAAAAAAATTCGATCGAACCTTTGTTTGAAATTGTTATTATGTTGTTACAGGAAAATTAGATCAATTTAATGTATGTTGTAAATACACATACCGTCGAAGACCGTTAATCAATACTCATCCTTTTTTAATGCTGCTTAATATCCACGCGATATTCAATTTCTCCCTCCAATTATATCATCATATATTATTAATAGAATGCCAGATAACGCGTGTGAAATGAAAATAGTCAAATCCAATTTGTCGGAATTTCAATTACTTTTACATTATTACACTCCGACATTATTACACGCAACGAACAGTTGCTTTTGTAACCTTCTTGTCTATTGTGAACGTTGACCTCACCGACAATTCTTCTCCATTCGTCTCTGTCTTAAGCAGAGGCGTCCTCCACTTTCCACAGCCTCTACCCTCCTCCTTACAACCTCCTCAACTCCATCAATCCACCTTAAGTCTTTCTCACCCCCGCTTACACACTCTCTCTCTTTCTCTCCCCCCTCTTTCTCTCTTTCTCTCTCCCGACCTTCCCTTTTGACCCTTTTAAAATTACCGATATATAATAATAATTTTTCCACTATTTTGTTTTTACCCATTAAATTATAGCATTTCAAATTTACGCTACTTTTAGAAGATTTTACTTAATTATTTTATGTTCTAATTCCATTATCTTATGTCACGTCATTTGTAATTTCTGGTTTTCTCCGCTGAAAATACACACAAAGGATTGGCTCATCCGTTAAAAATATAAGTGCGCTCCATTTATCGTTGATTAAAAAAATAAGATGGCTTTATTTCCTTCTAAATGCGTTTCTCAATTTACGCGACGGTGTAAATTTTCCTCGCCGTCGTTTCACTTTTACGCGTTCACAAATCCTTCAATTTGCGCTGGGCACTTTTTATTTACGTGGTTCCTGTTTTACGCTCAGAGGTTTCAATTTACGCGGTAAAACGGAATACTTTCTTTTCTACACCCGTTAGAGAAGAAATGCTTTAATGCTGTTTAACGCTGTTTTTACTCTTAATTTACTCTTTCGTTTATTAAAATGTATCTTTGTATCTTTCTGCAATTTATATTACGGACTAGGATATTACTTCTCTCTATTTCTCTCTCTCTTTCTCTATGTGTTTTTCAGAATTTATTTACATATATATATGTAATAATTTTATTTTAATATTTTATTTTATATTTTTTAAATAATTTTTTAATAATATTTTTACACTTAAAAATATATGTATACATAGATATAAAATTTTATTAATTATACAACAAAAAATTATTATATATATAAAAATATTAAAATTTTGCTTAGATAACGTACATATTTATAAAGTAATTCTACATATTTATACATTAATTTATGTAAAATCAATCATTCACGCATCAAGCTATTATAACTCGCATTTATAGCGGATAATATTTTATTTAATCGATATTTCAATGACTTTTTAACCGTCCAATGAATATTCTTTTTTTTCTCTTGCTGTCTGATATCAACGACATGTGCTCTATTTGTTTTCTCCTCGTGTCTTGTACTTCTACACACATACTTGTCTGCTACTTCGAAAATAAAAGTCACTCTCGTAATAGAACACAGCAAAAGCACCAAGAAAGCTCCAACATTATTACGATAACGCAAGTATATCCATTGCTATTACGTTCTTATTTACTTTTATTGCTCTACGTGCGTCTCCTTTTCTTGGAAATATCCTCTTTGCGATCTCATACCTCGTACTTCGAAGATACGCGCTTTTAACCATAGAAAATAGAATATGTAAAATTGAAAATTCACACGGAATCAGGGAATAAGGGAATGAAACAAATGAATTCGCAAATAAATTAAATATTAAAATGAGTTAAATATCAACTGTGTATTGCAAAGTTTTATAATTGACAGATCCTGAATAATTAATAGAATACCATAAATGTGAAAAATATTATATATTAGCTCTAATAATACATGTGACAAAACTAAAAAGACAATAAGTACAATGATTTCATTTAGAACATGCACAGAACAGAATAATATAAAAATTATTGATATTTAAAAAATTTAGAGAAAAGTGTGTAGTTTTTATAATATTATCTATAATATATTGCACGCGATATACACGTTGTATTGTAATTCTTGTTACAGCAACGGCGGAAAAGTTCGATTTCGAGTACAGAAAAAAGAGTATAGATGATAAAGACGGGCTGGAAGCGACGTGCAAAGCCGAGGGTCTTTATCCTCAGCCGACTCTCGATATCTCAGTCAAGTAAGAGTCTTTTGTAAGGGTCAAGAGATCTTGAGACCTTACAAACTTTTTTGTACGCTGCAACTATTTGTTGCACATATTTTTATCCTGCTTCGTTTAAAATTTAAATTTACACACAAAGCATCTTTCTTGGACGCGAAAAACTAATACAAATTATCTGATTTTTTTTCGCGCGAGAAAAACTTGTTGGAAAGAAAAACGCCGTATTCGATAATATATAAAATAATGGACAATTTATTTAAAGAGACGTTCCCGAGAAGCAAACTGCAAAGCCCACGGTGACACTTCGTGAAGATGGATTATATGATATCTTATCACGAGTAGACTTGCTGGATGAGGAACTACCGGAAGCTGCAGAGCTCAAGTGCACTCTTGACATCCCGAAAGCGAACTACAGCGTGTCCCGAAAGACCATCTATTATTCCGGTAAGTCATGTATTTTTATGCTTTAATACACTTTTGACTAACGCGCACACTCCGTCAAAATTTATGTTACGCTTTTATCACTAACACTTAACAGTTCGAAGTTTCTACATTACTTTGGGCCCGTCGTCCACTTAATCTCTCGGCTTTTGGTAGAAATGTGTCTATGCTTGGTTTTGTGTTGTGCAGGAACGGCTACTACTACTTCATCCGCTACAACGATACCGCAGCATAAAATGGATATCCAGGCCCTAGACAGCTCAAATCCCGGTAATGGTGGTGGTAAGACCGAATTAATCGTGAATTCTGCTAGATATATATGTGTACGTTCTGCACCGAATCATCACTTTTTTTTTTTTTTTTTTTTTTCTCGAGAATTTCCGAGCGTTTCGCGATAGCCCCGTATTTATTGAATCCCGATTCCTGTTCATTAATTAACAGCATGCCGCGCATGGAGTTTTTAACGCGCCATTATGTTTTTAATGGCATTTGTGTGGCTCTTTGTACAGCACTTTTTATTATTTATTTTGGTTTTTCTAAAATGTTTTTTGAAATTATTATTGGTTTTAGTTTTTCTTGATTTTTCTTTAGCTATTGCTTACATAGCATTTATCGATACAAATCTTCGTATTCTTCACTTGTTTGTAAACTTGTACATATGTGTGTATGTATATATATGTATATATATATATATATATATGTATATATATATAATATTTATATTTAAATATATATTATTTATATTATTTTATATAGAAAACAATATATTTCTTCAATAAAGTTATCATTATTATTATTATTATTCAATATTTTGTAATACACAAACGCACTCATTGTTATCTTGTACAAAACTTGTTGCATTATTCGTTAAGTAACATGCATTAATTCTATTTTTCTTGCTCTGACTCTTCCGCGCATTAATGTGGGCTTTGATATCACGTATTATCCAATGAAAGTCAAAGCAGGCGAAAGCCCATTAGTATTATACCTTTCAGCGGAGAATTATCCTCGCGCAATATTAGCACCCCCCGTATATATATATACTAATGTCTATGCACACATTAATGCATATGCATTCCGCTCAAGTGGCCTTCATTATGGTTATGCATATTTATGAAACTCACCCGCGGCCGTTGTAACGCGCTCAATTATTGGCCCCATTAATTTTAGGAAAATGCTCAAACGTAAAGAACATTTTTCATTATATTACGAAATATATGGCATATTAGAAAAGGCGAAGGGGGCGAATTCATTACGTTACAGCGGTAACGTTGCGCGGAAACACATACACAACACGTTTCTATGTTTTAGAAAGTTGTACCAACAATCCGAAAGAGAGAGAGAGGGAGAGAAAAGGAGAAAGAGAGAGAGAGGAAAATTGAATGTGTTGTGAAAACGTAATAATAAGTAACAATTTTGTGATATTTTCTCGGGACATAAAATTTAATATTATGCCCCTGTGCGCTTTGCTCTCGTTAACTTTTATACTTTGACAATATTTTAAAATTAATATTCGGGTATTACATTTTGTAACCATTTTCCACGAGAAAGAGAAAGAAGAAGAGAGAAGGAGAGTGACTGTTCTCTTTTTCTTCAATAATGAAATAATTTCTTTCAACTATTAAAAAAAGAAACGATATGTGTGCGTATGTGTGTGTGAACAAACTGGTTTTCTTTTTATTATAAAGCACTTTATAGATTGATTATATTTAATCTAATAATATGATTTAAATTATTTTATCTCTATTTGTTTTTTCTTCTCTGATATAGTTTAACTTCTAATTTACAGGAAACTTCGTCAACCGTGCATCGATTAGTCTTGTCCTGTTACCGATACATCTGGCTATTCTCATTCTGTTTCATTAATAATACAATCAATAGATAAGTTTAGCTAGCGTTGGGTTCGAGTGGTGCCTCGACTAATCGATACCAAATCGTAACTTATTTCCCAAATCGTCTTCTCACCCAAAAATATACATATATACATATATATATATTTTATATATATAATATATAATATATATATTTTCTTGTAATATATATGTTTTAATCATATTTTTGTGAAAATAGAGATTATTGAGTGCGTTGCAAAGCTTTTACTTATAGTTTTTTAAGATTCTTTTTAAACATATTTTTATTAAATATTTATATTGAAATTTTTGAATATAGCTGTTGATAGCTATTTTTTAAATGTTATTTGAAGTATTGTATAAATTGAAAACTTTTGCATATACATTTTAGCTTGCTAAAACTTACGATGCGAATTCTGTGTTTTCAGTTAAATCAATATTCTTTAATCAATAACCGTATACGGGATGTCTGAATAAAATGTAGTACACCACCGTCGAGATGATCTCTCGTGGAAAAACACATACAAACAAAAAATTGAATAAATTGTGTTGTTACCGACGCGTGGTTTTCGAGAAAATCGAGTTTGTGAATATGAAAGAGTTATATGTTTATTTAAACACGTGAATAAATCTGGCACAGCCCATTGCGGGTGACTTGACAATATTTGTATGTAAAAATGCTGCACAAAAAATAATTTTTTATAAAAAACTGCTAGAAATAAAATCTACTGAATGTTCACAATATCGTCGGGCGTGCATACCAAAAAACATCAGTACTTGCGTATTACATTATTACTGTCGAACATCCTGTATGCGTAAGGACGATAAAGGTAAAGTATATTTTTTCCATAAATTTGTCCGTAAACGTATACAGCAATTAGCCTAAATTTCGCGTCTTTCATGCATTTGAAAATCGCAGGAAATTTAAAATTACAATGCATGTTAATTTTACCTTTATTGATTTTTAGAGGAATGGCTAAACTGAGAGCAATTGATTGTTGGCCTAATTAGAAAAGTTTATGACTGTCCTTTATCACGATGTAAAGAATACGAAAAACACACAAGACCTAATGTAAAATATAAAATATATATAAGCGTCTTGTATACAATTTTCTATATTTTAAAACCTCGAACTTATAAAAATTATAAAAAAATGTCATAGCCGTGTGTGTGTATGTGTGTGTCCATATACGTGCACGTGAGCATTTTTTATATTTTATATTATCACACTGCCAAAGCTTTTAGTCACAATATAAAATATGTGAAATAAAATAAAAAAATGTAATATAAAATATAAAAAGTGCAAAAGGTGAAAAAATCACACAAATCTTTTTGCTCTAATATAAAATATGAGAACCACAAATATTATATATCAATTTGTAAAAGACGGATTCTTCTATTTTTTATTAGAGCACCACACCAAAGCGTAAGTTGTGTATATATAACAATGTTATTATAATTAATTAAACATTAATTGTATATAACATTTTGCAAGACAATTTTATTGTACAAATGTAATCGAGAATTCTGTAACTCTGTATTTTTACAAATTACATGTAAATAACATCGAATTGATTGTATTCAATAAGCAAGTAATCAATCAATGTCGCAGAATTAATAAATAATGCTTGTTAAATCACAGCACAGTAATTGTAAAACACCCTATGTAGACGAAATTTCTTTATTCATTTTGTCGATTTTGCGCGTAAAAAGGGTTCATGCAAAACTTTGTAAAGTTTTTGAGCCTTATGCAGACCAAATCCGGGACACAAGGCTAAGGTATTCGGTTGCGCTCTTATAATATCGCTCAATGTGCCAAAAGTTGTTAGAAGAGTTGTCGCATCGGTTTTATTGACCGATCTTACTGTTGTTAAAGCGCTGACCAACTTTAACAAATACTTGTTACATTTTATACCTTAAATATCCTAAAGAGATATATATGTAGATTTAATAATTACCTTTTGATGAGGAGCCGTATTACTGCGTTCCATAATATCGTCAGCTGGTTTGATTTCATATCTTTTGTAAGTTTCAATAATTTTTCCTGCGTCTTCCGCACTCCAAGCCAACATTATTGTCATATCGGCCAGAATCGAGATTCTTGTGAGATGTTTTATAGCATGATGAGGATCAGCGACATCAATCTAATGTGTAAGAGCTTTAATTAAAACAATTGTATGAATTCTTATTTATGTAAGAATAAAATCTTATTGTTTAAAACAGCAAGAATGAGAAAAGTCCTAAAAAAATAGAATCACATATCCAAGAAAATTAGTGGATATATTTTATAATTTATATACCTGTACTAGGAGCACTCGCAAATTGTAAGCATTGCCCAGCAATTTGAGTCTTTCGTGAATATAATCAGGATTCAGTTGATGATAACGGATTGATAAGAAAAGAGCACATGTAGTTTTCCCCATCACATAGTCTGGTACAATATCTGAATATTCCCATGGTACATTTATTATAAACTTCAACAATGGATTTCCTTTCTAAAAATAAATATTTTTATATATTTTTTGTTGTCCTATGAATACTTCAATTGTATAAAATAATGACATTACCTGCTTTGGACTGACAAGAACAGAATTAGTTCTGCTAGAAGTTGATGGTGTAGAATTCTCAGGAACCGGCAATTTTTCACTAAAGAACTCGGACTTTTTCAAGTTACTGAAAGCAGCTGTGTGCAAAAGAAGCCAAGTTAGAAAGTCATATATATTAGACAAAAAATAGTAATAAAATGTATAAATATAACTTACACTGGAAAGATGTATCTCTAGCTCGTTTCGGTGGTGAAACGTCATCCTGGTCCCCTGTATTATCGTTTGCGTTATTTTCTTCGTTGTTACTCATAACCTATCTTTCATAGTAAACTGAATATCTTATTTTTAATAGTTCTCTATTTTATAATGATAAATATATTATTTACTAAATGTATAATGACAAAACTACAAAATAATAACAAGAGAACGCAATGTCAAACATCACATCTACATTTATATTTTATCTCTTCTTCTTGCTATCTCTTTTTCTCTCACGTAACTGTGTGTGCATACAAAATTACTCAAGCGCCATCAATGCGCATTTACGAACTGTTGGGAACTACGTAACTCATGAACTAATTCAAAAGAAAAAGCGGTATATCTGCAATATATTTGGTCTTGTTCTGTTCATTTTTTCTGATTTCTAAATTTTTACAACTGTTATTATTCCCAACTACTTCTTTAAAACTTTTAAAAAAACTTTGCAAAACTTTTCCCGAGTTTTATACATTATTTAGACAACATTTGAAAATGTTTTTGGAAAAGAGAGAGAGGAAGAACATTGTATAAATTTTTTTTATTACGTAGATTTTTACCTTGTGTAAACATGGAGATTTTTTCCAATTTTCTTATTCTCTGTGTATAAAATCTACTTGTTAAAGTAGATTCATGATCGATATTGTTTCCATGGTGATCTTTTCCTTGCTTATTCAATTACGTCAGTTCTCGAACGAAAACCTTCGCGATTATTTGAATCCTTTTCTGCGATTTGAATTTATTGCGCGTATAATACTTACTCTTCACAGCAGTTGTACGTTTTTCAAAGATATGTTTTACGTGCGCGCGTAAATCTTCTACGTGTATTTACAAAAAGAAATGGCAACCGCGATCAAAGAACAACGCATAATTCCTTCCTTAGACACGCTTGTCAAATATGATACTCCAGTTCTGATTACAACTCATCCAGAGAAGGTGCGGTAAATCTCAAATCATGTTATTTAAACATTATCCCTTACGTTTTTTCTTGAATCATGAATTCTAAAAGTGAGATTTTGTGTTTGCTCATGTGTTCACATAATATAAATTTCATTTTCCAAAACAGCCACGTAAGGAACCGGTTACCAGAATCGGCGTGTCCGCTTGCAAAATCCAAACAGCTGCACCCTTAGTTGATGTGCGGCGGGAAACTTTCGAAATTCTAAATAGAATTCTGCCGCCAAAGGAATGGGAAGAGGACGGCCAGATATGGGCTCAACATGTAATAAAATTAATTTTCAAAAATTCTCTGTATAAGTGTTTATTACATGTAGATAATGATTCGTAACGTGTATAAAATGTGTTACACTTAGCTGTCGAGTACTCCTGCAACAAGATTGGACGTGATCAATTTGCAAGAGCAACTTGATATGCGACTGCAGCAGAGACAAGCCAGGGAGACGGGTATTTGTCCAGTCCGTAGGCAGCTTTATACACAGTGTTTCGGTGCGAATGTTAATTCTCCATAATAGATAATTTATAAAACACGTAGCTTAATTAATAAATCATTACTCTTATCCATTTTAGATGAGTTAATACGACAAGTGACTGTAAATTGCGCAGAACGTGGATTGCTTTTATTGAGAATAAGAGACGAACTTAAAATGACACTGGCTGCGTATCAGACATTGTATCAGAGCAGTATTGCCTTCGGGATGCGTAAGGCGTTGCAGGTACGTTACATCTAGACATAAATTAAAAAATGTATTTGAAATGCAATTCAATTTCATGGCTTACCTTTACAGTCCGAACAAGGCAAAGAAGATCTGATTCACACAGTTGAGGAATTACAAGCGCAGAAAGCTGAATTAGAAAGAACAGTTGCTGAATTAAGACTCAAGTACGATCGGTTAGAGAAGAGAGCGGCCGAAATGCGGGAGGCGGAGGAGAAGAAACACATGGAAGAAGTGCAATTTCTGAAGAAAACAAATTTGCAATTAAAGGTAAGAAGAAAAAGTGTCATATATTTGTGTCATATGTTTGAAACGATATGTGATAGTAAAATTGTAATTTTCAGACTCAGTTGGAAGGTATTATAGCGCCTAAAAAATAAAAAATAAAAAAAACAGGTTTACATGGTGAATTACATTTATCAGTATGTATGTGTATTCTTATTTAATTGTCTAATAATTAAAAATCAATCAACAAATCTTATCGCAAAGTATATAAATGTTTGAATAGGAATAAGAAACACACCCATATAAAATTCTAAATAAATGCACATTCTGTAGATAAACTAATAATGTTTTATTGCAAAAATGCGCACAATCGATTTTATCTTTACATATAACTACCTTACTTTATCTTTTCTTTTCCAACTTCAAATTTGGCGAAATATTCTAAAGATACATTATTGTACTTTAACCGCCCTAAATCAGTAAAACTTTTACCAGCGGATTTGTGGAAGATTATTAATAATGTATATACGCGCGTAAATAACGGTAGTTATAAATGCTTTTGAAATGATGATTTTACGATGCTTTTGCTGTTATGCCGCAAATATATATTGCAAAGACAAAATTAAGAGAAGAGGCAGCGAAAAAATAAAATATGGTATACATTCTGTATGATAACAGTCACTAATAAGTAATATATATACGTATGTGTATGTATGAATTGGCACTTCTAATCCTCATACAATATTGATAATTGAATATTGTTGTTGAATTTGCCATTGAACATTTATGATATCAACAACTACTTTGGATGCTGGGTAGCTGGATTTAATACGAAACATAATTTTTTGTTGTTTCTTTTTGTTTTTCCGTGCGCATAGACAACTTCCCAACACCCAACTCCTCATATATATCGATAGAACACGATGTTTTTTAAGAGTGTGCCTTCGTTACAGACATATAGGAAAGTTGATGGGCTGGCTTGGATTTTCTTCATTGGTCCCTCGTTCTTAATCGCACTTTAAACCTCACGTAAAATCGCAATTTTGTTCAATTTTGCTTATTATTTACATTTATGGAAAGTTCAAGTTTCTATTCACATCAATTGTCGAATAAATATGCATCATAATCGTTCCGAATTAAAAAATAATGTTATGTTTGTGTGTGTGTGTGTGTGTGTGTGTGTGTGTGTGTAATGCTCGGTATAAAATAATACTTAAATATGTACGATAAACAATAATGTGAATATATATTATATTATAGATAACAAATTAAGTGTGAATATTGTGATGTCTTAATTAAATACTTCAGAGTCTCTCTTGCATATATATATATAACCGAACTAACTATCTTGCACGTACAACTATAAAAATACATTCTTGGACATTAAACATGTATGCGTATAGACTCGAGATTGTTCTGTTGATTAAAAATCAAATATCCGCAATAGTCTACATTTTGCACGAGCTTACTGGCTCTCTCAATATTAATAATGTGCAAAAAAACCTAAATTGAATTTTTTTTTATGTGATCTAAATTAAAAGATCAGAATACTTTTGCGTGAAACACATAAATGTATAATAAATCAAATAAATAAAGTATTCTACAAAAAAGAGAGACAGCCCGTTTGCCAATCCACTAAAAGCCTACAACTTATCATTGTGTCTCTCAACGTTATTTAATTATTTATAAATGTATGTACTTTACACGTTACATTATATCAAATTAATATTGGTAAAAATAACAATTTTAAAATACTCGTTTTTTTATCTACCGCTGCGATAGATAAACAATCAGTATAAGAGAATGGACGTTTTATAAAATGCTACAATGCGCACACACAAGTATAAAACATATATCTAACAGTTTTATAACTGTTTATAGGATTGTATCACATCTTTAACATTTTTTTTTTTTTATAAAGAAATCATTGTAAATTTTCTCGAAGGATTACATGCAAAATTGGAAGTGCGCATGATTCTCATGCGTGTAGAAATGCAATCGCGTTCGGCGATCGTTTGTGTCTTTTTATCGCAAGGTTTTTTGCTACATGTACACATTATCCTGCCATGCGGGGGAAAAAGTGTGTAGCAAAAATTATATTATCGAATGTAATAATCATATAAAATCAGAGTATATAAAAATAATTGGAAAATAATAACAAGTGTTATTATATGTATAAACGTTATATTCATTTCGTGCTCTACAATTAGTTACTAAAAAACTTTTTACCTACTTCTTGTTATCCTCAATCTTACGGTTTTTTTTGCTAAAATTTCATTATTTTAAACTCGTAAGTTTTAAACCTAGTCAGTAACCTAGTCAGATTCCCGTTATATTATGAAACACGAGATATGTATGTAAAATATATATATATAAATATATATATATAATATATGTGTATTAATAAGAATGTATATGTGTATGAAAATGCAGTAGCGCGGCATTCAACATTGAAAGATGTATAAATACCAATAATCTGGCGTGTATGTCATATACATCAGACTTCGCACTGCAATTATTAAAATAGAACACTGCAATTTGTACAATGTATGTATACATATCTTAAAACTGTTATATACACACACCGTACGCACACAGAATGTAACAAACGATGTTACAAGTCTGCATAGATGGACGTATTATACTCATTGAAAGTTTCTCGTAAATATCTAATATTGTTTTTTTACTTAATATAATAAAAAAAAAAAAAAAAAAAAAAAAGAACACAGGTACGTTTGCTTTACGCACCGTTGCATCAGAAATTAAAGTTAGAAGCAATTTCATATTCTCGAATGTGCACGTGTATTACACGCATGTTATGATTTTATCTATATATATATATATAATGCTCCATATATATATATATATATTTGCAGTGTATAAATGGTACCGATTTACATATAGAACGGTGACATACACAACAAATTTGTATAATATTAAAATATCGAATTATAATAAAATCTCTCTCTGCCGATTCTTATCAAATTACACATTTAACACATTAAATGTTTTATACCTACTTTCGTTAAAAAACACAATTTTTTATCAGTGACGACCTTTCTTTGACCGCTTGCGTTTTTTCTTTTTCGTGGGTGTTACGTCCGTTTTAGTTGTTTTAGCGGGAGTAACGTCAGTCGCATCTTGAGAATCCGTTTTTTCTTCCACAACAGCCGTTGTATTTTGTCCCGTAGTGTCTTCGCTTTCGCTCTCGCCATCGCTCGCACCGGTTATACTTTCTACATCGTCCTCGGCGTTGCTCAACTCCAAGGATATAATTTTCTCTCGCAGAGTTTCCACCTAATCACGGAAATGTATAAATTTCGCAATGTATCAATTGTGTACCAATTTTGCGCATTGCGTTCTGGCATTACAAATTGATTGCGACGCAGTTTAAAAATGCTTTTTCACACAGCTTGCAGTATAGCAATTTTTGAAAATTTTGCAATATTTTTCGCGGAATATAAGCATATTAAGATAATTTGTAATTTTTCGGAACTGCAGTGTATTTCTGCATGTATAATAAGCGCATTTGTATAATGTGTAAGACAACACGAAAAAGAATTAATCATGCATGTGTTACGTGCAGATAGCTCTGATAAGCAAGCTTAAAAATACATAAATAAGATATAAAACCAAATTACCGATAGTTCAGGAAAATAGTTGTTAGTAGGATCAGTAGAAGTGACATTCATAGTTCAAGATGGTGCGTAAAATACCATTGATGGAAGCGATGGAGGAGTCTTGAAACAATAAACATAATATAACGATTGAACGAACAATACACAGATGTTATGCGAATCATAAGAAAGAGCAAAAAAAAACAATATAACATTTTCTCTTATGTAATGTGTAAGTAAAATTAAATTAAGTCGAATAGGCGTGGCATACTTTACTCCCTTCCTTTTAGTATGTTAATGTTTAGTATATTAAGTTAATTAATGTCCATTAACTTTTTAAATTTACTAGTTATTAAAACTCGACAAGGGATTATCACAAGTTCACGAAATTTTCTGAAATGTTTGTGGTGATCTGACATAAAAATGACTCATCTGTGTACTACTAAAAAAATAAAAAAATAAAAAAATAAAAAAACAACGTTCTCAAGTGAATGCGGTGCAGTCCATAGACAATCGTTGCAACAATAATGATTCGCAACTGTGCTTTTTCCTCCCCCTCATTGAATACGACAGGTGTGTATGATATACTTGAACGCTGGTGCAAGTCTTAGCTTTTATTAATGTAATACCTGACGCTCAATGAGCTTCTCGACGTATTCGACTGTTCGTACACGACGTTCGCCCGTTACCTCATCTAGATATTCCTCGGTACGCCGAGTGACCTTCTCATCCACTACTTTCTCGGATTCGCGTATCTCTTTAGGGGGACCCACTTTACTGCGCACAGCGAGCTTAGGGAAATCCGCGCTAGACGGCCGTAACGTAGTAAACTAAGATAGCAAAAGAGACAAAACGGGGAACGGTTGTAGTAACATGAATCTCTTCCTCTTCTTTTTTTCTTCTTTTACTTAATGAATGGTGTGTTAGTTCAGGCGAGCAAGACAGCGATTAGTAAACAATCAGGGTTAAACACACAAATTCGAAAAATCAATCAAGCTTGCACAGGTCAATTGTATGTTTTGGAAAAAAATAAAAAGTTTTTGTTACGTATGTTAAATAATTGTAAAAATTGAGTTATCTCTAGTGAACTGCCATTTCGCAAATGCTTACTTCGACTGATTTGTCCGGGTCGGGAGAACGCTGTTCGGTCGCTTCACGCGCATCTTCATTTTTGCAAAGATCAGTCGCGTCGCGCGCGTCTTCGTTTTTATTGGTGTCCATTATTTCGCTCATCTTTTTAATTACCATCTGTGCCTGAAGCGCATCCTAAACAGAGAAAACAAACACTCAAGATGTGCTACAAAAGAAAAGTAATACTATTACAGTTCTAAGAAATTTTAGCTTTACTTGTTCGAGAGATTTGAGACGCGCTTGTCTCCAAGCGGCTCGTTTCTCTGCTCTAAGTACTCGCTGTTCAGCAGGGCTTAGAAGGTGTTCGTCATCTTCGTCCGAAATAAGACCCTATACAGTTAAATAGATCGCTATTATCTCACTTTAAACATTAAATGTTTGTTTCTTTTTATTTAAAATATTGAGATAATATAAATAAATAATTGTTAAAATAATTACCTCTTGTATCAATCGTTCTTTCAAACGACGTTCTGCTTTCGCTGTTCTCACGCTGCTGGGGAGATCCGGGATTAGAGGAATTGACGTTCGTGAACTTAATCGGCTACTGAAAGAAAATATTGCAACTCAGGTCAATACAAATATACACAATCACACAATATAATGAATATAATAAATATATAGCAACATAATAAATATTTATTTGTATTAGAGACTTACTTAGGTCGCCCATTATCCTGATCTTCTATTGTGTCTAAATCTTCGAGACCCTCATTTTCATCAAGTTGCGCCCACGATTTGAGCTCGTCTCGTGTCAAAGTTGCAATCTTTTTCTCTGTAAAATGCATTCAGATTTTTTCAACTTCAACGCATCAAAACAAATATATAAAACTTGCAAAACTATGTAACATAATTGAATAACTATTTACCTTCTTCTTGTCTCATCTTTTCCACCTCATCCTGACTCAAAAAGCTAAATATCTTATCTGTAACACAATCATCGAAAAATCAAATATGTATCGATTTATTTACATATTTTTTATCACAATTTTATGGAATAAAAACTATGTACTTGTCTCACCTGGTTTGGGAGATGGTTTTAAATGTTCTTCCATGGCACTTTCAAATAGCTTCTTTTTGTCGCTAACTGACATTTTCGTCAATGGTGGTGTTGGAGATGAAGTGGGAGATTGCTGTATTAAATAACATTTACACAAATAATCATCATTCGCAATGTTCATGAAAGAACGAAAAGAAAAAAAAAGAATTGGATTTTTAACAGAATGTCCAAAGTGCAAGTATAATAATACGTATATACGTTAGTGTGTACGTAGTTACATATGCTTCTAAAACCCACCTCACCAATATTTCCACCAACAGAGCGTGCTATCTGTTGCTTTCTAAGAGGAGTTGAAGTGTCAAGATTTGTCCAGCGTTCGGGATTAGTTAGAGGCGTTGGAGGAAGTTGGAAACGTGCGTGCATTTGAGAGGATGTTACTCGCGGATGGGAATCGAGTGTTTCTTGCGACGACCGAATTGATTGTTCGGTTGCGGGTGTCGCGGATAGTTTGTCACGGGAAAGATAAGCGATGCAGTCCGCGCTCTTTTTTAAAGACGGCGGCAGATCGGCAAACGTGATGCTGCGTTTTGGCAAAGATTTTTTCTTCGTCGGGGAAGGTAAGGTGTGCATAGAGGTAGAACGATCGAAATTCGCAGTCTTAGAAAGATCGGGGATCGCAGATGACTTGAACGAAGAGGAATCCTTTGATGTTCCAGTAGTCTCATTCGTTCTTGACTGGATAAATAACATGGAAAATCGTATTAGTTCTTTAGTTAGTATATATACAGGGATAGAATATAAGATCGAGTGAAATAAATTGGAGTGATTCATCATAATAAAGGAATTAATTACATGCGAAGCGACCAATAGCATACAAACTCAACTAATGTAAATTTGTAACAAAATAGGAGGAAAACAATACGGAATGTTTTTTTTTTTTTTTTACTTCATTACATTACTATATAAAAACTTCTGTGAGAAAAATAAACTGTGTATAGTGTGAAAAACAAAAATCAAATATTAACATCTCTAAATTGAATCGTTAAAAATGTCAGTGTCTCCGTAAAATTCGTATAATAACTATAATTTAAAACAGATTTATTTTGAATGCTACACGTCATACAAAATCTATGTAGAATTCAAATAAGAATTTCTCAAATTTATTTGTCTGATTGCGCGCGTCCATTTTCTTCGTGATCGTACATACGTACATTCAATAGTATATTTCTCAATTGTACTATTATTGCAATAAATCATGCACAACATTCGCATAATTTAATTTATAAACCGATACATTCTCTCTCATTTTATAAAGGTATTTCTATATTTGTACCCTATACGCATCATCATACGTGTATCGATGTAGTGGAGACTGTCGTACGTATTTTATATATATATATATATACACATATATATATGTATATATACACATACACACACACACACACATATATATATATATATATATATATATATATATATATATATAT